>LPNX011099169.1:0-37648 GCA_001517045.1 Pseudotsuga menziesii
AACTTGTAAATCTTATTCATTGGTTGATATTGTAAATTTAGATCATTTGTACATTGTTTAAATATCTTGATTCACTATTTATCTGCTCAATCATTTTGTTGTACAACACCTAAGCTGTAATTTAATTTTAACTTAGATCTCAGATTCATTTGTAAAATTGTAAAGTTGCATTTTCTGACTCCATTCTTTAGGCACTGGTTTTTTTTTAATAAGAAGACTGACTGTCATTTAAATCCTGCACATTGCATTTGTTTGACTGTCATCTCCTAGAACATTAGCCTGAGCCTTAACAAAAGATCCCTTTAATTAATCTGTAAATTAATTAATAAATCTGGAACTTAGTTTTCCCATAGGGACTACCCCCCTTGGCTCTGTTGGGATCTTGCCTAAACGGAGGAGCTGTAGACTGTGGTGACAGTGGTCCCCAGCTCTCGCTTGCCCCCAAGGACACACATAGCAGGTTGTGACTTTCCTGCGTCTTAAAGTGTGAATTAGGCGGCAACAGGGAGACCTTGTGCATGATAGAAATACGCAAGCATTGGGACATGGGCATCCCACATTCTGATTTGTATGTATTCACACTATGTATTGATGGGGTGCGCAAGTGTTGGGACCCTGGCATCCCATACTTGCTACATTTGTTCTTGATAACATTTCGCAATAGGAGAGTGAGTAAGCAGTTGGACCCATGCATTGTTGATTATTGGCAGCTCATTGGGAGCACATTTTGGTTGGTTGGCTTGAAGAAGCACGCCTCTTCTCTTCTCCATGGGTTCATCTTTGCAGCAGTTCGTTACAGTTTCCTACACGCTTTTGGATGGACTTATGTTTTTCTTGCAGGGTGTCATGATGACTTCCATGTGACTCTTATGCATTGCATAGGAGAATATATATTGCACCTTGTATTTCTGAGGATCATTTGGGATCCCAGTATCATTTGTACATAGTTTTCACATTAAGTGCATTGTTGATGGTGGAGCAGATGGATCTACGCCTTGAGAGGATGGTTCTTAAGAGGTAGTTGAGGACTTCAAAGATACAGATGAATAGCACACTTTGTATATTCATTCATGATTCTCCATATGTTGAGGATTATGGGTGATATTGTTCTCCTGATGATTGATGAGGAGTCTCCATGACAGTTGGTTTGTAGGTGCATGCCTTGGTGTATGTTGATATCACTTCCTTCAGTTGATGTATGGCCCATGGTGTAGTTGGTTGTGGTGGTGGAAGGCATTGATGATGTGATGGTATTTCCCTATGGTTTCTTCATTGCTTGAGGACAAGCATATTTGGGAGGGGAGGACTGTCATGTCCCCAATTTTGGCCTAAGGAAAATTGGCCAAGGTCACCTAGGAAGAATTCATGAAAAATTAAAATGGTGGCTAAAATAATTAAATTGCCTAAGTAAAATTATCCCGAGGTTCTCAAAAATACTGATTATGGGATAATTTGGCCACGAGACCCCTAATTCAATTTTTCAAGCAAAAATAGCCAATGGGGGATAAATTGAAGAATGTTTTCCCACTAATGGAGTCAAAGAGGTAATTATGAAAGTAATTGGGCATTTAATAAGTGAATGGGGTCAAAGGGTGCTCAAGAAAATGGTTAAGGAGGTTAGAGAGCGCACTTAGGGAGGTAGTGAAACAATTATGGACCACTAATCACTCAATGCATGGTGTTCCATGGTATTAGATAAAGGTGATTTTGGAACATGGTTTTTCATTGGCTTGTGGTATTGTCCCATGGTATTGGAGACTTCTCAAATATAAAAGGAGGCAAAGGAAAATGGAAAAGGCATGCTTGAATATTTGGAAGATTTATTCTTGAGATCATCTAGGGGTCGGGCTAGAGTTTTCGTTTGGGTTTAGCAAACCCCATCCATTCAATATGGTCAAGTTTTGATGGTGCAACAGATCCACCCTAGCTAGACAAGGGGAGGATCCATTCAGGGTCTTCATTTGAGCTTCATAATTTGATCTATGGGCTAGGAGACCTTCTCCAGGGACTAGCTACCCTTGGTTGAGAGACCTAGCACCTGATCTTGGTGGCACAAGGAGATCCAGAGAAAGCATTTAGTAATTCTCCTTATTTATGAAGATGTACTTTGAGTGGGCATGAATGAACCACAAGAACCTTTGAGACCACTTGCTTTGACCACAAAATACTTGGAGGACCTTCCAACCTTAGTCTTGGTCCATGAGAACAACAAAAGAAAGACCAAGTGGCACAAGTTAAAACACAAAGAAGAACTTTGTACCACAAAGATTAAAGTCAAAGGGTCAAAGATGAAAAAGAATTAAACCCTAATGTCAACTCCTAAATATGTGGAACCAATTCAAATGTTTGATAGTCTATAAATAAAGGACAATTGCAAATCATTTTACACAACTGCTCCAATTTGACTGAGGCAACTAGTGACTGTGATTATCCTCATCTTCGTTGTTGTTGAAGGAAAATTTGTGGCTGAGTTTTTCCTTTGGTTCTTCATCTTATCCTAGTGTGGTGGCCTAGCCAACTAGGGCTTCTCCATACACCATTTACAGTTCACAGTGGTGAAACAGGGAGTAGCAACAAGCTGCTACAACACCCTCGGTGGTGATTAGGGTTGTTGCTACAACTCTTGGTGGTGGTCAAGGTTACAGCAGCAAACTCCCAGGTGGTCACGGCTAGCGGTAGAAAGCAGTGGTGGAGGCCATGGGAAGCAGCAGACCATTGCTCCACCCTCGTTGGTGGTCTAAGGAAGCAGCAGAAGGCTGCCCAACCCTCGTTGTTGGTCTTCATTGACAACAATAACATTCTGTTCACGGGCAGCACCAACAGGTCATGGGCAGCAATTAACAGAATTCGGGCAGTATTTTTGGCAGCAGAAGACTCGGGGAGTAGGGTTGGCAGCAAAAGACTACTACAAGACTTAGCAGTAGTTCAACCTCCACGTGGCAACAACATATGGTGGCAACAGTAAGCCTGCTAGGGATTCCTTGATTTTGGAAAAATTTTGTACATTCATCTCAGAATTATGAGATCAAATTTTTTTCTTTCATGTACAAACTCGATCATCTCATTTAGAGGATGAATTACTAATGCTTTGGGGTTTTTGTCCTTTAAAGGTCTCCCCGTGAAAAATCATGTGTTCATTTGTGTGATGCTTGGTTGACTACTATACGTGTCTTACTGTTGTTTACTTTTCAAGTTCTATCTTTATTACAGTCTGCAATTTTTAAGAATATCATGCACATGTTAAAATTCAACATGGTATCAGAGCTTTGCATGTAAAGATTGTAGAGAGAGAGCAGATCATCGTAACCCTCCTAGACCTTAGGACATTTGGAGACTAGGATAGCAGAATTGTTGATCAGAGATGGCTACCAACACCTTCAGACTGGAAGAAAGGCTTGAGGGGTCAACCAACTACAACACATGGAAAGCTAGGCTTATGGCCACCTTGGAAGAGAATGACCTTGATGACTTGGTTCTTAATGCCACAAAAGAACCTACATCTAATGCAGGAAGGATTGCCTTCAAGAAGAAGCAAGCAAAGGCAAGGAGGATCATCTATGACTCAGTCAAGGAGACCTTGATGCCCACCATAACACCATTGAAGTCTACCAAATAATGCTTTGACACCTTGACAAACTTATATGAAAAGAAGGCACCCAGCCAGAAGAGAGTACTAAGGAAGAGGCTTCGTACATTGAAGATGAATAAGGATGAGGGAGTGGCCCCTTCTTCACAAAAATGGCTTAGGTAAGAGACCAACCTTCTGCTATTGGTGTACCTGTGGATGATGATGATCTTGTACAGAATGTATTCGATGGTCTTCCCAGTTCTTGGGAGACCTTTCTGGCAGCAGTAAGTGGACGTGAATCTCAGCCAAACTTTGATAGACTTTGGCATGACTGTTTGGAAGAAGAGGGAAGAATTCATAGCTAAACAAATGACGCTAAAGAAGGGAACCTTGCTCTTACAGCCAAGACAAGGAAGTTCAAGAGGCCCTTCCCTCAGAAGAAGAAAGAAAAAAAGCCACAAGGTAAGCAATCAGATGCTCCAAATACAAAATGATTTAATTGCCATAAGATGGGACATTATGCCAGAGACTGTAGGCAGCCAAAGAGAAGGTTCCACACTTCTACAGTAGAAGAAGAAGAACCTAAGAAGAAGAAGAATACTAAGTCTTCCAAAGAAGATGAACCAAGAAGGGAATACTACTTGATCTCTGCTCTTTCAGGATCCATCACCAACAGCGCTAACTCTTGGTTAGTGGATAGTGATGCTTCCAAACATATTACAGGTTTCCGTGAAGCACTTACCAGCTACAGAAAGAAGAAGTTCACTACTCAAGTAGAACTTCGGGACGACGCCACCTACAAAATTGAAGGAGTTGGCTCAACTTCACTCCAACTTGACTCAGGGACTATTTTGCATATCGAAGACATACTATATGTCCTTGGTTTGAAGAAGAACCCTCCTCTCTGTTGTTGGCTTAGAAGATAAAGGCTACAAGGTTCTCTTCATGGACAAGAAGGTCCTACTATGGGCAAAGAATGAGAAGTTAAGCTCAGCAGAATCGATTGGAGTTCGAGAGGGAGGTCTTTACAAAGCTTCCGAAAACTCCACAAAAGCATTGGTTCACAACACAATTGACCCATGTGAACTTTGGCATCGAAGGTTTGGACACCTTCATTATACAACTCTCCCTAGTCTTCAAAAGATGGTTACAGGTATGCCATAGTTTTCTCTTGAACATAATGGTGTTTGCTAAGGTTGTGCTCTAGGTAAGAACACTAAGAAGTCCTTCTCCAAAAGTAAGAATACATCTAAAGGAATCTTGGACTTGATTCATTCTGACATATATGGCCTATGTAATCACCCTCCTTGAGTGGTTGCTTGTATTATGTATTGTTCATAGATGATCACTCTCGAAAGTCCTGGATCTACTTTCTAACAGTCAAGAGTGAAACTTTTGGCAAATTCAAAGAGTTCAAGGCTCTAATCGAAAACCAAAGAGGAAGACACATCTATATCCTGAGGTCAGATAACGGAGGTGAATATGAATCTATTGAGTTCGATGATTTTTGTCGAGAAGTAGGAATCAAAAGGGAGCTGACAGTGCCATACAACCCTCAACAGAATGGGTTGCAGAAAGGAAGAATAGAACGATATGTGAAGCTGCCAAAGCTTTGTTGAGTGGTCTCGATCTTCCTTTATCTCTGTGGGTTGAAGTTGCTTGTACTGTTGTGTACATTCAAAACAGAATCCCTGATGCCATCTTGGGGGAAAAGACTCCAAAAGAAGTATTTATAGACAAGAAACCCACAGTTGACCACATGTTGATTTTTGGCACTCATGTATATTCATGTACCAAAAGATAAGAGGTCTAAGCTAGAGCCTTTCGAAAAGAAAGGCATTTTTGTTGGTTACAGTGAAAGCTCGAAAGCTTACCGCATCTATGTTCGTGGACAAAGGTACATTGAAGTCAATAGAGACATGATATTCCATGAGGAAGTTGTGTTTTGCCAAACAAAAGAGCTTCCAAAGGATATAGAAGAATCTCCTTCTGAAATTACAAATTCAGAAGCTCAAAGGGAGGAAAAAGAAAATGAGCCTCAAATTCCAGATATGCCCAAAGAATTTGAAAAGCCAACTGAAGAACTACTTGAGGCTCCTCCTTCCAAAATAAGACCTGCCCAGTGCCTGGTACTGAGAAATATTGCAAGAAACTGAGAAGCATAAAGCTCCTCCCGAAACTTTCAGAGAAAGCATATAGCCCCAAAAGTACTCAGGCCTTATGAGCAAGCTCATCAATGCAAAACCCTCCACATACAAAGAAGCAACAAGCCTACAGGCATGGAATGATGCCATGATCAAAGAATATAGTTCAATTATGAAAAATGATGTGTGGGAAGTTGTTCCTAGACCGTTAGGGAAGTCTGTGGTGACATCTAGATGGCTTTACAAAATCAAGCATGCTGTTGATGGCAGCATTGAAAAGTATAAAGCCAAATTTGTAACTCGTGGCTTCACCCAAAAAGAAGGCATAGGCTATGATGAAACTTTTGCTCATGTCGCCAGATATACCACCATCAAAACTATCATCTCCATTGCTACTGTGTTTTGATGGAAACTCCATCAGATGGATGTAAAAACAACCTTCCTCAATGGCAAAATTGAAGAGTAAGTCTACATCGAACAACCAGAAGGATTTCTGCCTCATGGGGAGAAGTCTCATGTGTGTAAACTAAAGAAAGCCTTGTATGGGCTCAAAAGACACGAGAGTTTGGTATGCAAGAATTGATGGCTACCTTCATAGCTTGGGGTTCTCCAAAAGTACTGTTGACTCCAATCTGTACTTTAAGGTTGTTCAAAACCATCACTTGATCCTAGTCCTGTATGTGGATGACTTGTTCCTTACTGGGGAGGAACAGCTGATAGCTCAATGTAAGAGGGAACTTACCTCTAAATTTGAAATGAAGGATCTAGGTCTAATGCACTATTTTCTTAGCTTAGAAGTCTGGCAAAAGCCAGGAGAGATCTTCCTAACACAAGGGAAGTATGCAGTCGATATCTTGTAGAGATTTGGAATGCAGGACTACAAATCCATGAGCATACCCATGACAACGAACTTGAAGAAGTTGCGTGACTCAGCCACCTGCTCACAGGATGTGGATCCCACTCAGTATCGACAGCTCATTGGATCCTTGATGTATCTAGTGGATACGAGACCAGATATCTGTTACACAGTGAATGCTATGAGTCAGTTCATGTCTGATCCAAAGCATATACACTGGGTAGCTGCTAAACATGTACTCAGATATGTGCAAGGTACTATCACTTATGGGCTCATGTATACTTCTACCAATGGAGAAATGTTAGTCAGATATGCTAACTCGAATTGGGCAGTGCTGTAGACCGTTAAAGCACATCAGGTTACTGCTTCAGTATGGGATCGACAATGATCTTTTGGTCCAGCAGGAAACAAGGTTCCAAAGCCCAAATCACAGCTGAAGCTGAGTATATTGCTGCTAGTGATGCCTACAAAGAAGCAGTTTGGCTTAGGAAACTTCTCTCTAATCTGTTCGATGTAAAGCTCGAGTCAACGATTATTCATTGTGATAATCGGAATTGCATTAAGCTTTCACAAAACCCAGTGTTTCACGACAGATCGAAACACGTTGAAATGAACTACCACTTCATTAGAGACTTAGTACAGAGAGGCACCCTGAAGCTTCAATACATCCGTACAGATGAACAGATTGTAGATATTTTGACCAAGCCTTTGACATCAACAAAGTTTGTGTACCTTCCTGACAAGCTTGGTATGGCATAGAATACCTCTCTCGCTAAGAGGAAGTGTTGATTTTTCCTAAGAAGCATCGAGAGCCATTTTCTGAGAGAATGGTGGCACCTGGTCAGCGACCAGGAGTTTGACCCAATCTGGGACTGGGGGACTCGACTTAGGGTTAAGGGCCATTCTTTGAATGGAGGCACCTGGTCAGTTACCAAGAAATTGACCCAATCTGGGACTGAGGGTCTCAGCCTAGAGCTGAGGACCATTCACTGAATGAAGGCACCTGGTCAGTTCATAGGAATTTAACCTAGTCCAGGACTAGGGACTCAGCCAGGGGTTGAGGGCCATTCTCCGGAAAAATGGATATGCTTGGTTCCGGAAGAATGGAGACGCTTGGTTCCAAAAGAATGGAGACGCTGGACCAGTTACCAAGTATTTGACATTGAGTCATTTCATGCTGCCAGGGGTTGAGGCGCCTGGTAAGTTACCAGGTCATCACCATAAGCCCTAGACTGGGTCTGAGCACATGATGCACTCCTCTCCTAGATCTATGGGCTAGGAGACTTTCTCCAGGGACCAGCTACCCCTGGTTAAGAGACGTAGCACTTGATCTTGGTGGCACGAGGAGATTGGCATGTCCCCAATTAGATAATTTCCAAATAAAACTATTTGCAAACAATGTTTCACAAGCGTACAAGTTCCCTAGGTTGAGATGGAGACATATATTTTGTAATAAGGGGCTATGGGACCCAAACGAACTTTAGTTTACCATATTCACATTTAAATGAGTCACATAAATGATAAATGCTAAGAAAATAAGATGGCGTGGGTTCATGAAGACACTTGGAAGCTTGTGGAGCCTTTGGGTGACTAGATTCCTCGCACACTTGGCATGATATTCATCCAAATTCGAACGCATGGATAATGTAACATTATTGGATGGTTATGTGGTGTCAAATATCATATAATGAACCAAGGAATTCGAATTGGTAAAGGAGGGTAACTCCCATGGAAGAGGAAGAGACTAGAAGACAAGGTGTGCCACTTGGAAGGAGATTCTATGCACTCTATGACAACAAATGATGAAAGATTCTATGACAAGTATGACAAATTCAAACCCGATTGTTGACATATGACAAATCTGATGTGAAAGGCTAAAAATAGCCACCAAGAGATCAAATTTGGGAGTTAGAGGCAACCATTCGAATTGGGGAAAGAATTGGAGCATGAAGAGGAAGACAAGTGTCATGATAGTTACTAAACCACGAAGATGAGTTGAAGGAATCTCATGGAGGGAAATTCGACCTTAGGTCATGAAGTAATAAAAGGATGTCATGAGGAAGAAGAATAGCTTTTGATCATTTGTTAATTGGCCTTTCGCAATTTGGAAAGCTTTTGCTTGTCCATTGCATTGTGAGTGTTCACTCTCCCTACTTGTGAACCAATTTCAAGGGAGTTGGATTCCTTTCTAAGTTGGTTGATGGAGAGGCCATTCAAAGCTCTCATGGGAGATTAATTAAGGAGTTTTATTTGCAAGTTGAAGTTCCATACAGTCAAATTCTCATCTATCTCCCTGTTCTCTCATTCCTTCTTCTCCATTCCCCCCACACTCTCATTTGACGGCGCACTTGTTGGAGTGATTCTTGCGCCTTGCTGAGGATGGTTGATGCCCAAGCTTTGATTTATGATGTATGGCTCTGTAATATCATCTCCATATTCTCTGTAAGTCGAAATATCAGAAATACATGAATGAAAGGCTCGCATTCCCCATGCTCTTGAAAGTTTTCATGGATTTGGCTTCAATACTGAAGTAGCTTTATATCAGATTTGTATGAGGACATTTATATGAGTTTTATGATGATGGGGAAGCAATATATGATGTATGGCTCTGTAATATTATGTCCACATGCTCTATACGTTGAAATATCGAAAATACATGTATGAAAAGCTTGCATACTCATGCCCTTGTATCACTAGTCTTCATGGATTTTGGCTTCAATCTTGAAGTAGTTTTATACTAGATTTGTATGAGAGATATTCTATGAGTTTGAAGATGTTGTGAAAGCCATATATGATGTATTACTCTGTAATTTAATGTCCATATCCTCTGTGGCTTGAAATCCAAGAAACTCATGGGTGAAAAGCTTGCATTCCCATGCCATTGAATCACTAGTTTCCATGACTTTGGCTTCAATCTTGAAAGAGTATTGTATCAGATTTGTGGGAAGGTTTTCCTTTGATTTTTATGTTGTTTGGGAAGACATTTGTATTCCATATATTACCACCATGTTTCATATTACTCTCAGAACCATATATTCTACCTTTCCTATGTCAAAGTTCAGCTAGTAATGCAAATTTCCCTTAGGCAATTTATATGAAAGTTACCCTACAAATGTTGCATATCATAATACACTTGCAGAAATTAATAAACATGATTAATGGCAGTCATTGATGTCTGATACTCATTCCCATACTCTGTTCTGATATTTGGGAGGGTCGTACTTGATTTGGAGAGCTAGTTTGGCCATCGCCCTTGGGGGGATTTGAACACAATTTCCTAGTAATTTTGGTCTTTTTGTCATTAGCCCCAAACAAGTTTGCAAAGGTCTAAAGTCTAATACAAATTATCCATAAAGTACCTTGGGATGTTTTAAGACTCACCATACCATTGCCTTTCAAATTCGAGACCATTTGGTGAAAGTTGGAACCCTCTAGAGTCATGACTAGTTAAGCTTGAATTTTGCCCAATTTGTAATTTTCTCCAAATTTCCAAAAAGGGACATTACAGTGGTATCAGAGCCTGTTCCTTGCACCTGTGCATTAATACCATCCATTGAATAAAAGTTTGCAGACATGTCTTGGTTTCATAATCGACCCACCAAGCCCACTTTCCTTCCTCTCCCGCCAACGGAAAAAGAAATTACAGCCAAAGATATCGAAGCATGCTACCAGGGGTATCAAACTTTGAGATGGGATATTCGTGAAAGGTATTCTTTCCAAGAGTATCTTATCAAGCATGGATTTTTGTACAAGAAGGCAAATGAGAACTCATTAAGGAACAATCATCAATCCACAAGTATGGAGGAGACCAAGGAGCTACCAATTTCTGTGGGTGGTGAATCAGAAAAAGCATTACATCAAGAGGATCGAAAGTCACTCCCAAGTGACTTTGAAAAAGATGAGGAAACATCGCATCAGAATGAAGAAGAGTACCTTGAAACTATTAATATCATTTTGAGACACATTCTACTATGGACATGGACCAAATGGCATCTACTAATGGATGCTTGAACTGTGAAGGAGTACCTACTGATGGGTGCTCACAACTCTATGTTGGTGACATAGAGATCTGATTTGAAAATGTTGTTGCAATACAAAGTTCTCATTAGCATGAAGATGAAGACCTTGTTACAGATAATGAAGAACCAAGATCAACTTCCCCATCACCACTTGAGCTTCAAGAAGTTGATCAAATCATTAAGAAAGAAGAAGAGGAGGTTCACTCCCATGAACCATCCTTCTTTGAAGGGTCTTTGAAGATGAGTGAAATGGATATCCATGAGGCCCTTAGCATACTCCATGACACTAAAGCATTGGTGTCAAATTCTTGTTGGAAAAAATCTTCATTGGAGGAGCCTCCTTCCTTGAAAACATGGAGAAGATTCAAAGAGCAATGTGCAACATTGAAGGTAATTTCATGTCTTTGCTTTTTTTATATAAACAATTTGGTTGAGCTTAATGAATGGTTGCATGAAGCATACTTGAATAATAATGAGGATATTCATAAGCTCAAAATTCAAAATGAGCAACTTCTTGAGAGGTTGCAAGATACTTGTCCTTCCTCCTATGTTTCAGATTGTCATATGGTAGATTGCTTAGAGGATTCTCATGGCATGAGGGATCATGAGAAACATGGAAAATTGCAGGTTCTTGATTTGTTTGAATATGATCTTGATGAGAGCCAATGACTAGTTGTGGTGGAAGAGGAACTTGAGTTTCCTTTTGATGATGGGTGCACGCTTTTTGAAGAAGTGCATGATTCCACTACCTTGGAACCAACCCATGAGGAAAGTTTTGCATTTCTAAGGGAGGTGCACACTCCTACCCCTATGGATCATTCACATGATGAAAATTTTGCACTTTCTTGTCATTTGGGTGAGTTGGTTCTTTCTCCTACATCCTACACTTCCAAATTTTGCAGCATTGATCCTAATGAAGTATGGGTGAAAGGTTTCTTTTTTATGGTGCCACATGAAGAGTATGGACCATTTGCAGCAGCATCCCTTGTTACATTATGATGATTCACATCCACATGGATGCACCTATGGTATTCACTTGAGTCATTGGAGACTCATGATTTTACTTGCTCCTTGCCTAGTCCATTTGATGTTGGAGGAACTTTATCCCACACTTGGGTGAAGAGATATATGATTGAAGAATATTACTGTTGGAAGCAACATCCTTTGTTATTTCATGTTGATATACATATTCATGGGTGTGTTGATGAGACTTCTTGGAGCCACTTGAAGTCTTCATGTTTTCTTTGCTCATTATTTGGTTCAAATTTTGGTGGAGGTTCTTCATCCACTTCTTGGATGAAAGATGAAAGAACATGGCCGATTATCTTGATGCACATTATATGTTTTTGGAGCAGCATTATGGAACATGGGATCCTCACCTATGTCATTGGGGCAGATCTAATATAATACTTGGTGATTGTGTGTATGGGCCACATGATGATCTACTTACTTGGATGTACAAGCACTTTCATGATTCTTTGATGAGGTACCTTCTTGATGTACATTTGAACGATGTTGTTATGTACTTTCATGATCTATATTTTGTACTCATGATGTTTGGAAGGGTGCAATACAAGCAATGGGATCCTGGCATTGCTTGGTTTCATCTCGCTTGGAGTGGCAGTTCGATTGTTGGTTTGAGAAGAAAACCAACCTTCAATTGTTTGAGTCCATCTTTGCAAAGAAGTGTTCCAGTTTCCTATGTGGGAGACCTTTTGAGAGATGGATTCAATTTTCACATGCTTGGTGTTCATGGCATTTCATCATAAGCATTTCACACCATGCATGTATCAGGATCATTTTTGGTCTCATTGGTTTCAATTTTGGGGGCAGCAAGCAGCATTGGAGATTTAGCCCCCACTTGAGAAGATGATTGCAATCAGAGTAGTGCAGCAACAAGCATGGTGGTCCCTCTCTGAAATTTTCTTGTAATCTTAAGAAACTCAAAGTTTGGTAACTCAATACCAACTTCAAAGAATTATACATAAACAAAAAGGGGTGAAAGTTCAGAAAAGGTTTCCAAAATATGGAGGTAAAGATTATTGAGCAAATTTGGTTTTTATGGATTTGATTAATCTTTTTGGTGTTAGTGGTGATGTTACAGGATATACCAATATGCACAATCCACATCTCTTTACTTTTGGGAACACAAAAATTCAGTACATAAGTGCCACTACTCAAACTGCAGCTAAAGATAATTAATGAGCAGAACCATACGAGAGCACTTGGTGCAAAGGAAGGAGTACCAAATGAGGATGCCACTTGGGAATATGAACAAATTTTGCAAAATACAAACTTGGCATTGCTTGAGGACAAACAATCTTGAGTGGGGAGGATTATCATGTCCCCAATTCAATAATTTCCAAATAAGACTATTTGCAAATAATCTTTCACCAACGTACTAGTTCCCTAGGTTGAGATGGAGACATAAATTTTGTAATAAGGGGCTATGAGACCCAAAAGAACTTTAGTTTACCATATTCACATTTAAATGGGTCACATAAATGATAAGTGCTAAGAAGATAAGGTGGCATGGGTTCATGAAGACACTTGGAAGCTTGTGGAGCCTTTGGGTGACTAGATTCCCTGCACACTTGGCATGATATTCATCCAAATTCAAACACATGGGTAATGTAACATTATTGGATGGTTATGTGGTGTCAAATATTATATAATGAGCCAAGGAATTCGAATTGGTAAAGGAGGGTAACTTCCATGGAAGAGGAAGAGACTAAAAGACAAGGTGTGCCACTTGGAAGGAGATTCTATGCACTCTAGGACAACAAATGATAGAAGATTCTATGACAAGTATGACAAATTCAGACCTGATTGCTGACATATTACAAATCTAACGTGACAGGGCTAAAAATAGCCACCAAGAGGTCGAATTTGGGAGTTAGAGGAAACCATTCAAATTGGGGAAAGAATTGGGGCATGAAGAGGAAGACAAGTGTCATGATAGTTTATAAACCACTAAGATGAGTTGGAGGAATCTCATGGAGGGAAATTCGACCTTAGGAGGCCTCATGAAGTTAATAAAAGGATGTCATGAAGAAGAAGAATAGCCTTTGATCATTTGTTAATTGGCCTTTGACATTTTGAAGAGCTTTTGCTTGTCCATTGCACGGTGAGTGTTCACTCTTCCTGCTTGTGAACCAATTTTGAGGGAGTTGGATTCCTTTCCAAGTTGGTTGATGGAGAGGCCATTCAAACCTCTCATGGGAGCTTAATTAAGGAGTTTTATTTGCAAGTTGAAGTTCCATACAGTCGAATTCTCATATATCTCCCCGTTCTCTCATTCCTTCTTCTCCATTCCCCCCACACTCTCATTTGATGGCGCACTTGTTGGAGTGATTCTTGCGCCTTGCTGAGGATGGTTGATGCCCAAGCTTTGATTTATGATGTATGGCTCTGTAATATCATCTCCATATTCTCTGTAAGTCAAAATATCATAAATACATGAATGAAAGGCTCGCATTCCCCATGCTCTTGAATAACTAATTTTCATGGATTTGGCTTCAATATTGAAGTAGCTTGATATCAGATTTGTATGAGGACATTTATATGAGTTTTATTATGATGGGGAAGCAATATATGATGTATGGCTCTGTAATATTATGTCCACATGCTTTGTACGTCGAAATATCATAAATACATGTATGAAAAGCTTGCATACTCATGCCCTTGTATTGGATTTTGGCTTCAATCTTGAAGTAGTTTTATACCAGATTTGTATGAGAGATATTCTATAAGTTTGAAGATCTTGTGAAAGAACCCCAAGGTGGGGGTTCTGAGGCTGACAATTAAGAGGATGCTGGTGAAGAGTCAGAAGCAGAGGAGGCAAAGCTGGCAGCAAGGAGGGTAGCAGAGGAAGAGGAAGAAGCTGATGTTATGGCAGAAATATCAAACTATCAAATGAAGCATCTCAGGCCCAGGGGCAAGGGCCCACCCCTCCTACAATCATTGAAGTGGACTCTGGCTCCCAAGAATGATTCCCAGATCAGACTGTTTAGTTTTCTTATGAATCAAAGTTATAGCTCTGTTTTAGATCCTGTAGATATCTGTTTTAACTTTTAGGCCCACAGTCTCTGCTATCATTGTGTTTTAAATTCATAGCGTCTCTGTTTATGTCTCTGTTTTGTTTTTCGGTTCATAGCTCCAAAACAATCACCAGAAGGGGGGGCATGGTACCAGAAAGACACTCATACTTTTTATAACTGCCTGGTTGTCCCTTCTAAGGACTGGCCACAGTTTGGTGTGTTTGTAACCTTTTACGTACATACTTAATAGTCAAATTTAGCTAACTTGACAAAAAAAAATAGAACTGAAAATAAATTAAAATTTCAACTCTCTTTATCTCAAAATTCCAATATACAAAAATATGTATATACTTTAAAGATCAGATTAAAACTCTCTTATATTAGAATAATTAGAAATGTGTATGGTGATTAATTTTATAATTGAGAACAGAGAAAAAAATTCACTACAATTCTCTAATATTGCAATGATCAGATTTTTGACTGGTGATTAATTTCATAATTGAGAACAGATTAAAAGTTTAACTGCCTTTTCATCGCAAAATTTCAAAACAGAAAGGATATAATTTGAATATCATAAATCAATTCTCTCGTATAAAAATGCATCTAGATCAAACTCGTGGAGATTAAATTGCTGGTGCTTTATATTTGGTGAATTTCAATTTTTAGTATAATAATCGCCAAATGCGGTTACTAAAGTTTTTCTTTTTTTTCAATAATGGCCAAATGCGCTAAATAAAGTTATATTAATTTCACACTATCCTTTTTCCAAAAAAAGCACAAACTAACCGAAAGTGATCCTTCACAGAAAAAAACTTAAAACGAAAACAGAAACAGAGCAAAGCCACTTCAAATCTTATGTTAATTAATCTTCACATGCCAGGCAATGTAGAATTTAATCAAAACTATCCAAAAGTCAAACTCAGCATAAAAGGCTTAACAGAATGCAATGCAAAACCAATTGAAAACTTTTATTAAGTAATCTGCTTGGGCAAAGAAGTGCAGAATTTAATCAAAATTGTCCAAAGCTTAACATAACACACTGCAAAGCAATCTTTGATCTTATCTCAATTAAACATAAAAGAATCTCAAAAATAAAACCCAAAAAATAAATAAATGAATGAACTCACCAGATTGCTGCTGCATCTGTCAAGATCCAGGCACTTAACGGCCACGACCTCGTTCATAGGCAAGCAGATGGCCCTGTACACGGTGGCACTCGCTCCATATCCAACCTCCTCCAACAATTTATAATCAGAAGCCAAAGCAGGGTAATTTCTCCTCCCCATTTTCATTGCAAGAGAAACGCTAATTGCAACTCCAAGTATCAAACCCTTGAAAAATATTGAATCCCCCTGCAAAATACCCTAAAGATTTAATTTAAAAACATATCCATTCAATCCCGCCCAGTTTTAATAAAAGTTATCTCAACATAGCTGAACTTGGCATAAACACAAACCTCTAGATTGTTGTGGACAAATCCACCTCCATCGCCAGCAGCAGCATCGGCCGCCCTGTAACAGTCTGGCGCTTAAATCGCAACCGCTTCAGCTCAATCCGACGGGCATGGCAATCGACGGGTTGGACTCGGCTGCCATCCGGGCCATTGATGGTGAACGCGGCTTAACGCAACAGAGGGCTCTCCCAATTTGGTTGCAGGATGGCAGCGAGAGCGCTGACCATTTCTTATTGTTTATCTCCTCTGTGCACATGTATGAAGTGGCACCATGTGGCACCCATATAATTTCCACCTCATAATCATATTTTGCATTTTGCTTTTGCTTTTTCCAAAAATAATTTGAGTTGACCATGAGATTTTTTTGTTTTTTTCAAGGTGATTCATTTAGGGTAGCCGAGATGCATCTCGCACCCTGAGGGACAATGATAAATATGGTCGCGCCCAACAATGTTGATGACTTATTTGTGGAGTTAGCTTTCCACCCGACCATTTGTACCAATTGGACGATCTAGCTCGCGTGAGCTTTCACATCACGCATCACTGGTCGTCGGATTGGTGCAAATGGTCAGGTAGAAAGCTAACTCCCTTATTTGTTTGCAAGGAGGATAACTCTACCCATAGTTTCAAAATCGTTGGGGGCATCATTTCGTAGTTACTTGGAAGTTGGAACAATGCCAACGGAGGTGCTTTGTTGGCATTATTTTAAGTGGTATTCATTGAATTGAACTACTTTGTTAAGATGCGGCAAGTGCCATGAGGGATGAAGATAAATATCATTGTGTGTAAGTGTTATTATGTTTCACTCATTTCAAAGAGGATGATGTCATGTTTCTGTCTTAAAACTTGAAATTTGTGTGATTATTATAGAGATGTTGTCGAGAATAATATTAATATCTTGAAATTGGTTGATGGTTTGGGCAATAAGGATGATTTCTCAACATTCCGGCCACATATTTCACGAAATGGCACCTTTTCAAGAGACGAATTCAGTGCCTAGTAATGGTTGAGGTTGATTGAATTAGGTGGAAGAGAAATAGGATGCGACCTGTTGTGGCTCATGTGGGTTCATGTGAATTCTCTCGTGATTCGTTCTAAATAGAAAAAGCAACCACAAACATATCTTCCGAAGAAAATCGACATAATTATAAACAGAAATTCTTTTGGTTGTGCAGGATAGCCAGGAAGCCAGGGAGGCTCCTGCATCAAGATGTCAACACCAAATGCCTGCTGAATAATATCCTATGGAGAGTGCTTAGATTGATAGTACCAACATTAGTTAAAATTTTATTTCAATGCAGCATGTACTCTAAATCTGTTCAAATTCTGCAGATTGTCTCCAAAAAATCCGATGTATGAGCAATAATGCCAATGTTAATTGGGAGCACTGTCCACAGGCATTTGAGACAACAGTTCGATCGAATCCTCACATTGTGCTGCAATAAGATGCACTCCTCTACTCTATACATATGCATAATCACCTAATACAATTGGGAAGAAAGATTGCTGAGGATTCAGGAATAATTTCTTATTTGTGGGATCAGACAGAAAACATGAACATTGCTAAATTGCAGCAGAAGTTAAAGATTTCATCTGTAAGTGCTTCACTCATACAAGCTTCAAAGAAATTAATTATTCCAGTATTAACCAATAGAAATATGTGTACGATGGTTGAATTCTTCAATGATTTTAAAGAAGCATAATGTTTTAATTCTTGACTATTCTTGGTTATGTCAACAGGATATAACCAAAGTGCGCGCAATTAGGATGGTTCCTAGTGCATATGTTGGAAATGATGGGTTCAAGTATTACGAATCATTGCAGTCAGGTTTTCCATCGATTAAAAAGAAGATTCATGGCCTGTTGGGAAAAGGTGTGATAAAGCTTTGCAATAGACAGCACAATACTATGCCCAACTTGCAACTTCTTGTTGACGAAGATCATCTATTGGAAGCCATTTTGAGGACGGCGGGTTTACCAAATCTGAGATGGCTTCGCTGGATTCAAATTAAAGAGGTTAGAGATTTGATCCATCTCGGCGCTTGATAGAGCCCAGGATTTGGATCTACGCTGGTTTAGATGCATTTCAAAATGGATAATGTCATAATGTATAACTACATGTGCAAGTTTCAAAATGGGTAATGCCGTAATGTATAACTAGATGTGCAAGGAGGATAAGCCCACACTAGCTTCTCAAAATGGTTGATGACACTGTGCAACGCTCTGCTTAATGGATAATGCCACAATGTGTAAGGAGAATAACATCATATTGGTGTCTCATAATTATTTGTGGCACCAATTTGTGTTTTGTTGGCATTATTCCAAGTGGCATCCATTGAATGATCGCACCAACCATCGTGAGATGTTGGTGTGGCATTATCCTACTTGCACATTCAATCAACATATCACTCACACATAATGATATTTATCCGTATCCCTTCATGAGGGGTTTATGAAACATTATTTACAAGAAGCACTTTAGTTCACCTATGTTTTTAAACAAGATACATATGTTGCTTTTGTATCGAAGGATTCTTTTACGTCCATTCAGTAACTTGTGAACCATTGTTCATAAGCGCTTTTGTTCCTCATGGCCATAAACACTTTTGTTTGGATAAGTTGTTGGGACAAGATGTGGGCGTTGCTAACGCTCATAACCATACTTTTACTTTTGTTTGATAACTTGTGAACCATTATTCGCATGGGATTTTGTATTGTTGTTAGGGAGCACATTCTTCCATATGAATTCTTCATAGCTTGCAACTAGCTCCAATTGTTCACGAGGAATTGGACAACGATGGATAGCTTAACATGTGATTGTGTTCTTCATTAAATCACAATCCATTGGTGCTTGGTTTTGATATTGTGTTGGTGGTGCCTTGGAATTTGTGCCCTAACAAAACTATAATCATGGAGGAGCCTACCCCTTTTAGGATAAAGAATGTATTTATATTAGGCATGTAGAGGTAGATGAATGAACTTTTATCATTAAATCCTTTATTTAGGATAATTATAATTTTTTTTAGCCAGGAGATGATTTGGATAGTGCTTTGGGTCACATAGAAAAAATATAAGAAGCTACATTGTGATGGAAATTAAGATAGTGGCATAGACTTCTTAAACCATAATGATAAAATAGAGATAAAAAGTTTGAAGTGTCTAATGTCAATCTCTCAAACACACATTTATAATCCAAGAATTTGTAAATGATTGATACAAACATTCTATATTGGGATATAGATGTTTTAGATTTGAACTCCACCACATCAAATTTGAATATATATATATAAAATGACATCATTGCTTGGGAGGTCCACATTAACAATTTACTTGAGAAAATGAAGGATCGAAAATGCATTAGGAAACATGTAATGAAAAGTTTTTTGAGAGCATGCAAAGGTTGGCCTACATATTCCCTTGTCAATGCAAGGCATATAGTTAATCAGGGCCCGCAAAAAATGTTGGGGTTTTGAGGATAAAATAGAAATTGACATGAGAGGAAAAAAGTGAAATTGAAATTGAAATTTATATTAATGTTAACTAGAAACCAAAAGAGGTCAACGATTGCATTTATCATGAGAATCTCATATGAATGAGCTCCTTGTAATAACCCTGGGAATCTTGCCATGGATTATTTTGTTTTTCTTGGGATTAGGTCAAAAGTAAAGGACCCATACACCCATGAATGGGTGTGTTTCCCTACATTGTGCATTAGGTGTCTAATAAACATGGAGACATGAATTAAATCTCAAGTGGATCTATTCTCTTTGTTTACTTGGATGTGTTAATGTTTGTGATAAAAAAAATATATTATTTGGTTCATATCATCAAACATAAACTAGAAACAATGTGTTCAACCTGAATACTTCCTTAATGAGCAAATAGGACTCTTTAAATCCTAGAACAAAATATCATTCAAACATGGACTAGAAACAATGTGTTGAACCCCCATACTTACTCAATGAACATATAGAACTTTTTAAAGCCCAAAACAAAGTAGCATTCACTTTATTTTAACAAAGTATTTTACAATATTTTTTCCAAGAAAAGCCTTGCCAGGTTTAACAAAGAAATTTGAACAAATGAATAATTTATATTTTGAATGATGAAATATTATAAAGATGGGTTGCCTTATATAGGGCTTGAGTGATATTTTGAAGGGTTTCATCCCTTTCAAAAGTAATAAATTACAATTTATAATTAATAATTAATAATGTTCGTAACATTGTCCCTCCCTTCAAATTTGCTTTGTCTTGAAAGCAATGGTAATGAGGTATGTAGTTAGCAGAAGCATTTTGATTCCCATTATGCATCTTCTTCACGAAGATTCCTCCTTTTTATAAGATACTCTTTAATTACTCAAGTTCTTAGTCTCTTTTATCTAGAAGTTATAATAGATTCTGGCTCGAAATTAATTCGTCCTTCTTCATCTCACAAGGGGAGCATTGTTTATGCTTTTTTTGTGTTGACTCGTCGCCTTTTTTAGACATGATACATGAAAAACATTGTGGATTTGACTTGTAGCTGGTAATTCCAATTCGTATGCCACATGATTAATCTTCTTGTTAATCTAATATGAACCATAAAACTTTGGAGCTAGTTTATTCTTTCCTCGCTTAAGTGATAACTACTTATAGGGTTGTAGTCTTACAAACACCCAATCTCCAACTTCAAATTGTCTTTCTATTCGATGTCGTTCTACTTGTTGTTCCATTCGATTTTATGGCGGTATTTAGATTCTCCTTAAGTATTTGAATGACTTTTTGATTCTCTTATAAAGGGTCGCTTACGGATGCAACTCTTGCTTGGTTGGTAATGAGACCCTTCCATTTTGCGGGTTCATATCCATAGAGATCTTGGAATGGAATCATTTTGGTGGATGTACAATAAGTGGAATTATACCACCATTCAGCCAGATGCAACCATTGAAACCTATTATTTTTCCCGTAGGTTACGAAATAACGTAGGTAGGTTTATAAACATTTATTAACGATTTATGTTTAACCATTTGTTTGGGGATGGTAAGCTGAGCTCATGTTAAGTGACGTTCCAATTTGTTTGCAGAATTCTCTCCATAAATTTCCTGTAAACTTGGTGTCTCTATCACTAACAATAATCTTCGGAAACCCATGCAACTTGTAGACATTCGTGCAAAATGCTTCAACTGTTTCTTTGGCGGAGTCGGTTTCTCATACGCCGATAAAATGTGCATATTTGATCAACCTATCCACTACTACCAATATTTTGTCCTTCCCATGTGACATAGGTAAACCTTCAATGAAATCCATTGACATTTCTTCCCACTTCTGATTTGGGATATGTAATGAAAGGAGTAGGCTGGAACTTGAGATATTCTCATTTTTATTTCTCTAACAAATGTCACATTCTACAACATACTTTTGAATATATGCATTCATATGCCTTGCATTATAACAGGTTTTGAAAAACCCTACATGTCTCATTGTTGCACAATCATGCAACTCTTTAAGCACTTTTGCTTGAAAACTTGAGTTGGATCTTAAGTAAATCGATCCCTTGTACCACAATAGGTAATTTTTCCATTCAATTTTCGGATATTTATTTATGTCGTTAATTATGGACCAAACCTCTGTATTTTTGGCATATTTAGTTCAAATTTCGTAAAAAAAATATGGAACCACCATTGGTATGGCATAGACTTGTATTTCTTCATCTTTTCTTGATAGAGCATTCACCATTGCGTTGTCTTTCCCCTTTTTATGTAATATTTCCATATCGAAAGTAGAAATTTTCTCCACCCACTTCTGTTGTTTAGTCGTTAGTGTTTTTTTGTTGTAATCAATGTTGCAAATTGTTATAAGGATCATGAACTTGCTACCCAATAGGTATTGTCATCATTTTGTTAATACATGCAAAATGGAAAGCATTTTTGTGTTATAGGTAAACTATGAGCTTTCTCTTTTGTTTAATTTATTGCTTTCAAAACCGATTGGGTGACCTTCTTGCATTAAGACGGTTCCTATCCCGAACCCTGAAGCATCACATTCAATCACAAATGTTTTTGAAAAATCGGGTGTTGCCAAAATAGGAATTATACATATAATTATTTTCAATGCCTCAAAACATCTTCCTGCTTCATCATCCCATTGAAAGGAAATATTTTTAAGGAGGTTTGTTAGTGGAGTAGTTAAGTGAGCATGTTTTTTTATGAATCTTCAATAGTAACCAATTATACCTAAAAATCCTCTTAACTTGGAGACATTCTTTGACTAGGGCCATTCATTTATCGTCGGTGTTGATCCAGATGGAGATCGGTGGCCACCCACCTATTCCACTGGCTCAAAACAATTGTCCATTGTGGCAGTTTCCTAGTTATTTTTCTACAGTTTTTCAGGTCCTAAACTTCTGGGGCCGCTTTGAGGCCCTAAACGATGTTTTTGGGAGATTTGGGGCTAAATGTTTACCATTGACATTCATTTGGCCAACCAAAAGTTGTAAAGCTTAGACAGACCTTTCCAACGAGCTATCAAACGCCCAAATCGAAGATCGTATGCAAAAGTTATGACCCCGGGAAGTTAATTGTTCAACTTATCACCTTGGGGCCACAAACTTTACGACGGTTCATCTTCTAGGGTTACATTTTGGAATTTTGGAATTCTCACCTCATTCTTATTATAAATAGGCCCCTTTGGCCTCGTTTTATATTCAGCTTGGCATGGATGAGCGTAGCAGCCACATCTCTTCTCAGAGATAGCTACCACCATTCTAGCAATTGTATTACAGTTTGTTCTATTTCCGCCATTTAATAGAATATGTGTTTACTGTATCTCTGTTATCTTTGCAAAATGTTTGTGATTATGATTCTGTATATGTTCTTTCATTTTGTTCATGCATAAATCCGGATCAGGTGTCTTCTTTAGGTCCACCTTGACTCCTTCCTTTGAAATAATATTATCAAGATACTCCACTTCTTGCTTTCCAAAAGTGCATTTCGACCTTTTTGCGTAGAACTAGTTTTCCTCTAGGAGGGATAGTACTTGTTTCAGATGCCTCAAGTGTTCCTTCCATGTCTTGTTGTATAGCAAGATGTCTTCAAAGAATACTAATACAAATTTTATGAGGTATGGCTGAAATAGTTTGTTCATGATTGTTTGGAAAGTGGTGGGGGCATTTGTTAACCCAAACTACATTACCTTGAATTCATAGTGCCCTTTATGAATTTGAAAAGCAGTCGTTGTGATGTCTTCTAACGTTACCCTGATTTGATAGGAACCAAATCTTAAATCAAGTTTTGAAAAATATTTTGCATCATGAAGTTCATCCAACATGTCTTCGATGAAGGGGATTGGAAACTTGTTTTTAACTGTTATTTTGTTTAACCCTCTATAATCAATGCATAACCTAAATTATCAATCCTTCTTTCGTACTAACACGACTGGAGCTGCATATGGACTTCTTCTCTTTGTGATAACACAACAGTTCAACAGGTCTTGAACTAATTTTCAATTTATGTTTTATGGTGGTGGGGATACCTATATGATTTAAACTTGATAGGGTTTAACCCTAGCTTAACCTCGATTATGTATTCGATACTTCTTTATGGCGGTAACTGCATGGGAAGGTCTTGAAATATTTTTAATGTTTCTGAGTAACTCTTGGATTTCTTATTATTTGGACTCATCTTGTTCTAAACCTTGACCTTCCATTTGATGACATTGGATCACATAAGCTAATGTTATTTTTCAAATGAGTTTTTCCATGTGTTGAGATGAAAATACTTGCGTTTCGAGTGGTTGGAAACCATACAATTTATACTTTTGTCCTTGCCATTTGAACTTGGTGAAGTATTTATGGTGATTGGTTGAATAGGTTCCCAACGTTTGTAACCATTGGACTCCGAAAACAACACCTCCTCCACCCAATGGTAATGTGTAGAGTTCTAACTCCAAATTAAAGTCTTGTATTCAAAGTTTCACCTTGTGGCACTTTCCAACATTTTGAATTGTCTTGCCATATGCAACCATCACCTTCATGTTTGGAACTGGATACGTGGATAACTTAAGTTTCCTTGCGACCCTTATGTCGAGGAAGTTGTGGGTGCTTCCAATATCTATTAGTATTGTAACATTCTCATTTTTTATATGTCCTTTTAGCTTAAGTGTATGTGGTTAGCTAATATCGATCATGGCTAATAGGGATATTTTGGGTGTATCATCGACTTCAGTTACAATATTTTGGGTATCCTCCTCTTCATTTTTTGATTCGTCTTCTTCTGATGCACTATTATCCTCTACCTCACAAGTGTATAGTTTTTTATAATTGTCTTCTAAGTGTCACTTGTGTCTAGGATCCCACTTGTCTCTGCATCATTTGCATTTCCCTTCTTTCATTCATAGAGCTTCCAATTTTTTTTTGTCGTCTCGTCTTGGTGGTGGAATGTATTTGTTTTTATTTGTATTTGTCATCGGTCAGGTGTTCTTCCTTGAATATGTCTTTCCATTATTTGATTGGAAACTGTCAAAATTTGGCTTCGACTGCTTTTGCCTTACGTCTTGCTAATTTGAGGTTTGGTATGTCATACAACTTTAATTATTTTTGTATATATGGTTTTAGGCCTCCTAAACATGTTTATAGTCATTGTTTTCCAGATAACCCAAACACTCGTGTGGCAAGGGTTCCCATTAATGTGTGAATTCTTCGACACTTCCTTTTTGTTGTAACCTGGTAAGCTTTGAAAAGAATTCGTCTTCAGTAATCCCTTGAAACCTTTAAAAAAAATCGTTTTTGAATAGTTTCCAAGTTTATGAAAAGTTTTCCCCTTTCCACCACATGTACCAATTGTAGGAATGTCTGTCTAAATGCATTGACACATATTTCACCTTTTCTTCAGCTATTGTAATGTTTTATATATCAAAGTATTCCTCAACTTTGTTTAACCAGGTGACACACTACTCTTCACTTCTATTGTATTTTGACAACTCTATATTTGCTCTAGGAGTGTACATTATGAAAGAATGATACTGGGTACCTTTTTTATTTCTCGAGGTGTGGTGACTTAAAGATGTTGGATGATGTGACTGATATGTCTGAATTAATTCATTTTTTTTGTGCTTATTGGATTGTAGTAGTAGGTTTTGTAACATCTCTTTCATTTCGTTATGGCACTCAGTCATGGCGTCTATTTTTCGTCTAACCTTTTATGTTCATTGCTCATGTCATCAATCTTGTCGTCTATTTTATGCTCCATTACTTGAATAACTTCATCCTTGATTTCTTTCTTAAGTGCTTCTTGGTTCTTGGTGATGGTTTCCTTGAAAACCTCGACATCCTTCTCTAGTTTTTCGAATTGAGATTTTAATTCCGTCGTCATGCTTCTTATGTGTGGGGGTGAATAATTAGACCGAATTTCTACTTTATATGTGTTGAAGGATGCTAAAAATTTGAAATATATATAATAATAATACAATATTTTATATCATAAATATTTTTTATTTGAATAAAAAATCAAATATTATTAATAATATTTCATAAAGTTAGTTTTTTTACTTAAATGTGCTTTTAAGATATACGGTCACCTTAATGTAGCATCTCAAGATTCAAACGATGGCTCCAAGCAGAGCAATGATTAATCAAATGACTACTCAATATGTGTAGCCTTACTCTTGTTGGAATTGAATTTGTGATTTTCTTGGAAATAACACATGTTCTTAACCATTAGGCCCACTCAATAGAACTTATGTTTAACCTCTAATAAAAGCTACTATCAATGATTCAAAATTTATTTGACCAATCTGATGTTTGAATCCATACAATATTTTATATCATAAATATTTTTCATTTGAATAGAAAATCAAATGTTTTTTTTTTTTGTTGTAAGCTGCACAGATCTATTAAAATACAGAGGCAAAATATACAAAATTCATCCTGGCCAAAGGAGGTCTCAGGAGGTGAAGCAACCCCCCAAGCCTCTCAAAAACTGAAAACTAACGACGAGAATGTCCATGAATAAAAGAACTTGCCTAGGACCGAGATTGAGACATAGTTACAGGATTCAAATTTAAAGCTGACATAGACATAAACATAGTTTGCAGACATAGACACATACATAGATCATAGATCATAAACATAGGTACATAGTTCAAATTTAAAAACAACCTTCGATAGGCTTGACACTTTTTGCACAAAAAAACCTGGGACGAAGGGTATTTTCTGCTGCTGGGAGGCTCAAACATCAGGCCGGTGGAATTTCTTTGATGATGGGGCTAGCCCATTGTTCTTCCTGCGAGGGGCTGGACGAGTTGGTAGCGGATTTTGGGGCCTCTTGAGACGGTTGTTGGTGCTATTTAGGCTTTTGGGTGGTCATTTCCTTTAGGCACTTGAAGAGCGACTCCATCATCGAAGGGATGCGGAAAGTCAGAGCTTGTGGAGCCGCAGCTGTGCAACCTGTCACACTCCCACTACCACCTCCCCCATGAATAATAGGATCCATACCCCCAGCCGCACTACCACTGTCACCTCCTCCCCGATCACGACCACCTCCACTCATACCATTATGCCCTAAGATGCTTGTGGTATCCTTCCAGGTGAACGAGTTATCCATGGCCATGAGTTGAGCATCAATTTCAACAATTTTGATTTTTATGGCAAGGACGGTGTCACGGGTATCGGACCAGTTGATGAGCATGTCCTTGACTAAATTGCATAACATGTTTTCCATGAGCTAATAATGGTTTATCTGGCTCCCATCTTGACCTATCGCTAACTTCTGGTTTGGGACCCTCCCCTCCCAGGCTTCCACGAGGATGTGGACTCGAGAAGAGATGTAGGGTTCATAGTCGGCCGAGACTTGAAAGCTACAACCACGCTGGGATTTGCCTTTGCCCGAGCTTTCCCGTCTTAGCGTTCCTCTCTGACGCGACATGATAACCAGGCTAAACCTCACCTTCCTGAAATTAACGGGCTGAGGGTTGTTGATAAAAACTAACCGAATAAAGGTCGAACTTCCAGACACACAAAGAGCTTCCAGATGCACAGAGAGCCGAGAAATGCTCAGAGCCGAGCCAAACCTAACCAAAATGTTGAAATAGTTTGCCATGGCACTCATATCCTCCTTCCGACCAGCCATGGTACTTGCTCGCATTGAATTTATCTGCAGAGCTATGAAAGCTAGGAGGAATACCGGTCGTCGCCAATCCACTTCACATGTGCCGAAGTGACATGCAGAGCTTCTCCCACACGCAATGGACGCTGAAGGTTCTAGGGCCTCATGATGTTGAGGTTGATAGATGGGTTAGACTCATGATGCTTGCCACATAGTAGGTGCAAAGGCCAAGGAGTAGTGTGTCGTCGGTCACCTGCATCCAGGAAATAGAAAATAAAATATTATTAATAATATTTAATTTTATTACAAAATTTGGTTTGGTGTAGGATTATGTGGACATGGTCGTTGGAGGGAAGGGTTGACGTGAGAAGGGAGTGGATGGAGGAGGATGTGAGGGAGGAGTGAATGGCATAGATGGGAGGCGGGAGGAGGAAGAGCGGGATATGGAAGGTGACAGGAGCTGGAAATGGAGGGATGGTGTAGAGGAGGAGAGGTGTGTGCATGCGTATAGGTGAGAGAGCAGGGATGAGGGTGGGGATAAGTGAAGTGATGAGGGAGGAGAGCAAGATGGCGAAGGGGTAGTGCGTAGTAGTAAAGGGGGCCAACTGGTAGGGAGGATGGATGGGGCAGTGGAGTGGATGTGAGTGCCAGATTGGAATGTGAGCGATGCGTGGGATATGTTGTGGGGAAGAAGAAGAGCATGGAGAGAAGGGCATGGATGGAAGAGCAGAGTGCTCAAGTAGTCCACGAACCGAAGCGACCTGGCTCTTACCAAGCTTAACACATAAATTTGAACAAATGAATAATTTATATTTTGAATGATGAAATATTACAAAGATGGGTTTCCTTATACAAGGCTTAAGCGATATTTTGAAGGCTACATCTATTTCAAGTAACCAGCATAAATCCAAATCCTAGGTTCTATCAAATGTCGAGAGGGATCAAATATCTAGAGGTGAAAACCTCTTCTTAAGTATTACACTCAAGGAGCTATTGATTTAGTTTAAACCAAAAGACACATATTTTTATTTAAGGTCGACATATAATATTTTTATTATTAATATTTATTATTATTTATGATCAACATATAATATTTTTTATTATCTCCCCCATACATAGTTTTAAAACCATGCGCAAGGCCCCTCCTAAAACCATGGGTTGTTTAGGAGGCCTTGCACATGGTCGTAAAACCATTTGCAAGGCCCTCGTAAACCATGTACAATAAAACCATGGGTTCTTTAGGAGGCATTACGGATAATTCAATTTTTTATTTTTTTTATTTTTTAATTATTTTAATTTTTGTTAATGATTGACAAAATATATTTATTACTTTTTTATTTTTTAGAAGTAAAAAGTAACATTACAACATCTACACCATAATCAGCAAGTAAAAAGTAACTTTACAACATCTCCCTCATACTCAACAAACGTTACAACATCTCCATCATAATCAACAATATTATATATAGCCGACATTTACAAGAGGAACGTTACAAGATCTCCCCCATACTGGGTTGTAGAGTGCCTCTTGGCGCAATAAATTTCAATTTATAATTAATAATTAATAATGTTCGCAACATAAGGAAATTTAAGGGATACTTCCTCACATTTGTGGATGACATCCTTAACGTAGACTACTGCGTCTTACTCAAGGAGATCCGAATTGGTCTCTTGTCAGCATATAATTAGCTAAATTCCTAGTAACATAGGCAACAACCAGTTGAGCAAACACTTAGGCTAACAAATTTCTTACGACATATGTGATTATTATATAAAGAGCATTGCTCATGGAATACATTGTGTGGAGCATATCATAGGAAAAGGACAAAGTAAATGGTTCAGATTGCTCAGGGGATTATATAATACAATGATTTTTTTCTCATGATCATGTAGAAAGTCAAGGATCCATACATTCATCAATGGTTGTTTTTCCCTACTGTGCATTACCCACCCTTTAAGATTCTCATATATAAGGATGTTTATGAATATGTATTAAATTTCAATATATAAGGATGTTTATGAATATGTATTCAATTTCATGGACATGTCTTTTGTGTTTGTGTCACTAAAATAGAAGCATGTAGTGAAAAAAATGCAATTTACCCCATTACTATATTAGTGAAAATGGAAACATTAAAAGTCCGGAAAATGGAAACATTAAAAGTCCATCAGTTGGTATTTGTTGTTATTACACAAAACAATGTAATGTATAGAGTCCATTGTGTCATAATTATTCATTACCTTAGCATTTGCAATTGCAAAAGGACGTTGTTTATGATAGATGGATTTTATGGTGATGTATGGACAACAATATTGTAATATAAATTATTCATGCAGTGTGACGTATAAAATGAAAAGTTATTTTGAAGGACTTTTTTGGGGAGGTTGGTTGTACGAATCATTTAAATTATATAAGTAAAACTGAGAAAATTGCATTTCCATTCGTTGTAAGGATTGGTTTGTGGTCCTTATGCTAATGATAGGTTTACATTATTAACATAACAATAATTGTTTGATTGTGAGATGATTGTGCTTGCTTGATTGAACTTCCCATCCCTCTTCTATGTGACATGTATATATGTGTGCAAATACAAACGATAATAAAAATAAATAGTTGCACCCACCTATCTTATGGTGTTTTGCAGTAGCTTCTACAATTATGAAAATCTTATTCATTCTTTATATAATAAACTATATAAACAAGACAAATAGCTGCAAAGCAGCTAGTCCCTGCTCCAAAATATGTAATCCAAGTGTGAAAGTGAAGCAGTTTACTACATTGGGTACGCTTGCTGGAGAAGAGTACGCTTCCAGTTACTGCTCTTTATTCTATTGTCCTATAGCTAAACAAAGTTTTTGTAAATTGCACAGTATATTGTGAGGGGAGGGAGAGATCTATTCGAGGTGCTTCCCAAGGCTTTCAAGGGCATCAAATAGACCGGAGTAAAGCCTATTATTTTCTATTATTTTGGCCAGTATTAAATTATCAGTTCATAAATGTTTCCGAACTCGGCATGCACATATGTTGTCATTTCTAAAAGTCAAAGAAAAGGAAGAACTGCAATCGACTGTCATATACATTGTATATCTATTTCCTTTGAGCAAAACAATATAAAACAATTATATGACTAGATTCAGCAATATCAGTGAAAAGAGTTGACATGTTGAACGAAACGTGGTCTTAATAAGTTGTATCAGTATATTTGCAAATAGGTAGAGTTCTGGATTGAATACTGTAACTGGCTCAGATTCAAAGGGTTGGTAGATGTTTTAAATACATAATATATGTTTTAAATATAGATTAACAACCACAAAACAGTTCTGAATTTTCTTTCCAGATTCAATACTGTTCTTGGTTGAGATTCAAAGGCTTGGTATCCAACCACACTGAAACTCTCAATCTCATCACAAATAGCAGCAAGGCTGCTTATCCAGGTCTTTTCCAAGTGTTTTCGTTCTTGTCCATGAATAAGCAAACACAACTTTTTCTCATCAATAATATGCTTCATTAATTTGTTCTTCCATTGTCTTTTTGTTCTTCTATTGTCTGAATACTATAAATTTGGACTGTTTTTTAAGAAAAATACACATGACGCTAACCATTATCCAATGAATGGATAAATGGTTTTAATACAAACGTCCATGAAATACCCCACCCGAGAATGAATGGCAATTAAAACAGACCTAAATGAACACCCCCACGCTGCAGCCCAGACAGACTATTTTTCTCGTTGTTTTTACATCTTCAAAAAGCTCATTTGCCAGTTTGAATTTTTTGCTTTACTGTGCAATATTGCTGGTTCGAACATTGCATCAGCAGCCAGCTATGCAGGAAATTCGCTCAGCCAAATCTCCGCAGAATTAAAGCCTTAGTTTATAGATAAACACATGTAAACTATAGAGGCCCATCAAATAGTACAGAAACAATTACAAATGCTACATGCTGTGGCTCAAATTAGTAATGGATAGAATCTCTACTAAAAATTAGATTTCAAAACTTTAAGCAAAGTTTAGCCTGCTGTTTCACCAGTCTATTGCTATAGCATAGCGTAACACTTTCTACAAATCTCTTTGATCTTTCCCTTGCATACTCAATTCAATATTCTTCACCATAACAACAAACACTGTAGTAATTGTCTGATAAGTAGCATTGTAACAAAAAACACATTCCAGTTGCATCTTATGCCTTTCATTTCTTGCTATCTATGGCACTCTATCAAACCTTTTCTTCTTCCTATTTGATTACAACAGAAAATCAATATACAGAGTTATATCTTGTAGCATATAAGTATATGTAACTTTGATGCAGTCCTATTTATAAGAAGTTTTAAAAAATAAATAAAGGAAAAGACATATTTCACATGTCCTTCATATTAAGGAGTTCACTGTAGAAATTTCAAAAATTATTTATGCGAAATTTACCATAAAATAAAGAGAAAGACATTTTTGGTATGTTCTTTACACTAAGCACTTAAGAATATTACAAAATTTTAGTAATACGAAAGTGTATCAGAAAATTCAAAAGTTTGAACTCTAGTCACTCATAAAAGCACAAAAAGTTTGAACAGTGTTAAGTAATAATCAATTCACTATCATGTTTAGGCCATTACAAATTTTTGGAAATACAAAAGTCCATTACAAAATTCAAAAGTTTGAACTCTATCCAGTTTGGTGTTCTTGCACCTCTCTGATGTGTTTTTGCAGCTGCTTTTTCATCTGCAATGCAAGATAAAGGTATATGTAAGAATGCATTGAGTAAATTATGAAATTGAAAGTCTATTTTTTTTGGAAAAAAAATGGCTTTAAACATACCTTTTAAGTAGTTTATCATTATGTAAGTTATGTCTTCACATCAACAATTGTATTTTCATGATTGAGTATAAACTTCCCATCAAAAAAGAAGTCACGCAACATGTAGATGACAGTAGACTTGTTCTTCAGATAATCTTGATATGATAGTGCTATCAAATCTGGCAATAATTTTGCTAATATGTCACCTCTTAGTGTACATCGTACTTTTGCATTTGTTGTGTTAATTATGGTACAATTTAACCGATGCAAATAGTTGACAGGAGTTTCAGCACTACATTTTGCACAATGGTGCATTGTCCCTTGTATTGTTCCAAAATTTTCTATTCCTAAATTGCAGTTAGAGCATGTTGGCTGAAAAGGATTGGAGTATATGTTTGATACATGCATTGTTCCTTGAACCTATTTGACATTGTTGAATGTTAAATGTTAGTCATAATCTATTTATAAAAAGTATGTTATAAATGAAAAAAAAGGTATGTTATATATAAAATATTTTCATATGGTTGTTGTTTCTCACCTCACTGGTGGAATTTAGTACTATTTTTAGATCATTCAATGCCTTTTGTGTCCTTAATGGCATGATGAATGTTGATTGTCCTGTTCATAGTATATTTCTTTGAAATTCTTTTCGTCTGACGAGATTCATGAATAGCAAGATAGGAAACTCTTTTTTTGAAAGTTGATCTTCAATCTCAGCGAACTATTCCTCAAATTTTGAAAATAACTGTACCTACATTATAACAAGATACATATGAATATTTTTTTTTAGCAAATAAATAAATAAAACTAATATTTTGTGAACTACATACATGGGTAGGAATATGCTTACCGTTGCCTTGTCATTTTCAGAGTTTCCATCCTTGATTTTGAGGACATGTTGCATGCCCAATTTCTTGGCACTTGTTACAATAGCACCAATTGTTCCAAGTGTGTACGATTCTGTTGACAGTATAAGTCTTCTAATGGTTGTGTTGGGTACAAAGTAGTATTCCTGGCAAATAGATGTTATATTTTCTATGGTAGTATGATGGTCCACTACCAATATACAATCAGATTCACCATGGTCATAATTGGTTTTGGGTGCGATCTTGAAATTTTTTATACGAACTGCTTTTCCTGGAAGAAGTTTTTGTTCATATTGCTGAATGAAACTGCCTCGTACATTCAAGGTAACTGTCATTTCTCCTTTTGAATCTGTTAAGTCTGATCGCATGATCTCAGTTGACTTATTTGTTTTGTCAAGCATTGCTTTATATGTAACAATCACATTACCATCGAAGACATCTCCTATCTTGTAACTTGTCAATTCTTCAATAGTTATTGGGTTGCATGTGTTTTGTTTTTGCCTATAAAGAGCAACCAAGCATAAGCTAGCTAAAGAAGAATCAATGATTTTGGATATAAAGACAAACCAAGCAAAAGTTAGCTAAAGAAGAATCAAAGGTAATTTTTTCAGAAATTTGCTTAACATAAAGGTAATTTTTTCAAAAGGTAATCTTTTTGAGAAATTTGCTTCAACAATGTTTACCTTTTGACTTCTGCTTGTAATACTTCTTTTTCCTGTTCACCTTTAATCTGTCTTTTCATGTTGCTATGGATGGGAAATAATAATTGAATACCTGCATTATTAGGACAGACTTGATTGGTCATATAAGACGAATGTAGTGATTTCTGTTCATAGTTCTATGATACAATCTACACTAAAAAACAACAAACAATAGAATTGATGGTCTCGGCTCACAACAATCCTAAGATATATTTATTTCAACAAAACATTGCTTTTTCACATTTCTTTAATTTAACTTATCCAAGTATATAATGGTGAAGATATTTACTCTGCATGATTCAAATGGTGATTTATGTTACCTACATGCATTCAGCCTTAATATCTAAATAAATATGTAGTATAATTTACATAGAAATCATTTCTAAATATAGGATTTGCGAAACATTTAAGAGTAGCACAAGCTATTAAAAAAAAATGTTTCTTAACATGTTGAACGCTGAATTTCATTTCCCCTGGACATCGATGTTGCACTGGAAGAAGGCGACCAAAGGAAATGAGGAAAGCAAGTCTGTATGAAATTATTTATGCTAAGTTAAACTGATAAACTAAATCATAGAAGATCTCGCCATCTCCATCTTACCGGTAGACAAATGACTCATAGACAAATAAAGACAAAGTTACATAACTGTACATGAGACTCTTAATAGTAATCAAAAGATAAAATGCAATATCGATTAGTTCCCTGTGACGTTGTGACGTCCTTCTGCATCTCACTCCTTGTTGTTGGGGTGGACCAGACAGGTTGGGCCCAGCAGGCCAGCAGAGAGATGGAGGTCCCCATGTTCTCAATTGTAAGTCATATAAGAGGCAGTGGTTACCGATATACAGTCATTGCAAGGAAGTTATTGCCATAGGTTAATTTTTAGTCAGCTGATAGCTTATCATTGTAAGTCGGTCATAGCTGGCCTGGGCTCCCGGGATCGGATACCGGGCTGGGATCTTGGGCTCATGGGATTATATGGGATGGGCTTGGATACTTGGTTGGGCTGCTCAGTTGGGCTGGGGTGGAAACAATCAGTGAAAAACCAGCTGTCATCAGGTGCCTGAACACCTATTTTCCCTATTGGCATGGAGTAGCGGCATCTACTGAATAATGGACTGTAAATTATGGGTAAGCAATCTGAAATGTTATAGTTCATTAAATATAAAACTCATTTTGTAGGTCTGATAAAAACTTTCTTGTTCCCCCAAGTTACCAATATACCATGATAAAAGGACCCTTTCAATACAGACCAAAGAGAGAGCCACCGGATGGTAATATTTGCTTTTAACCATGGTGGTTATGTGCATGCTGTTTATGGATGCCTTCGTGCAGTCTGTGAATAATGGTTTATGTTTATGGCCTCGGCCTCTCAAAGCTTGATTGGGAGGAGCACTATTGATTGCTACCGCTTGCGAATGAGCACCTGATGATGATTATTATGATGATGAAGGAGGATCACTATCACTTGCCTTATTATTTAATCTTGCCTTCTCTCAAAAGGATATGATATATTTCAAATGCTTATTTTGCAGATGTAGCTGTAAAAACAAAGCTTGGACACTGTAGAGGTGGAGTGGAGAGGCAAGGTATTGATGAAATAAAAAATGTAGCCCTATCGGCTAATAAAACAGACTCTACGTTGAAGGTGAGAAGTGCCTCGTTATCCATTCATTCTGTCAAAATCTCATCATCTATATAAACGAAAATACATTGCTTACTGTACACGTTATTTCCGCACACACAGAAAAACTAGTTTAACGATGAATCCTTTATACCTTAAATTTAGAGAATAAAGGTCTGAAAAAGGTCAATTAGAGCTTGGATTTGAAAAAGGCTTCGCATAAACCCCAGGATAAGCGTCTACAGACCCAGGAAAATATTTCTGTAGCTAAAATGATTCAAATCATAAGACCACAATGAATAAAATTAGACCAATGGAGCTTAGTGGTGGCGGTGCGGATCATACAATCGAGTTCATAGGCAAGTTGTTCTCTCGGTTGTATCACAATATTTTTTATAGATATGTTGTGGAACATTTAAGTGGCCTCTTTAAAGAATACCTTCTGTTGTGCTGGGTTTGGCTTCATTCTGTCTCTAATATGTACCTTTTGTTGTGCTGGGTCTGGCTTCTTCATCCACTAGAGTCAAAAAGAACATTTAAGGAGGCAAGGAATACTCGCTGGGAGATCTTTGGAGAACAGGTTTTACATCAGAGATAAAGATCACGATATATATATACACACACAGAAAGAAAGCTGAATTGGAAAATCAGATAATACGGAATCAGGCAGACGAAGTTGAAGACACTCTTGAAACAACCTCATCCTTAGATTTGATAATCAAGGAAATTGTAGGAATCAATTCGTACAGGTCCTTTAGTGATGAAAAGCTGTGCTCCAACAACATCTATCTCTCCCAGGTATTTAAGTATGTTCTGGAGTTTCCATTCAATGAGGAGAACAACTCATACTAACCCGGAAAGGGCAATAGTATAATATATAACAAGAAGCCATCTCCATGCGTCAGGAAAGTGAAAGAGAAAAATGTTCACATATAATTGTGGCGCATACTCTACCTAAGGAATGCTGAGTTTTATCATAATTAAACAAGGATGTTCAGATAATATTGTGGCACATACTGTGCCTAAGGAGTGCTGAATTTTATCATAAACAGAAAACAAAAATGGAAAAAAATTACCAGAACAGGATGGAAACATTGTTTGGGTTACTGGGTTTTGGCTTTAAGCTACGTTTGTGTATATACCTTACAAAATGGAAGAAAATTACCAGAAAAGAATGGAAACATTGTTTGGGTTACTAGGTTTTGGATTTAAGCTATGTTTGTGTCCTGGATCAGAATTTATAATTATTTTCGCATTAAAACAGAGAACAAAATAGAAAAAAATTAGAGAAAAACTATAAGAAATATAGATTAAAGATGGTTTTTTTATCTCCATTTTTTAGGAATTTGTTTTTTGTCCATCTTGTTTCTTAGCTTCTCCACTTTGCCAATGTTTAAAAGTAGATTACAAGAATACACAGAAAGAATTTTTCACTTGAACTATCCATTAAACTGCAGTTTCCGTAAAAATGAAAGAAACAGTACAGCAAGTCGCCTACACCAAAATTCGATGTCATTTTCTAAATATTTTTTGAAAATCTCAATTCCGGAGGGGCATCTATAATTCCCTCAGTAGGCCTCATAGAGTCGGGGGGGTCTTAGCTTCACCTCGTAAGCTTCGTTTATGAGAAGCTTGGCAACAAGGGTTGTTGCGGTTGTAAAACATATTATTTTTGGAATAAATATGCTCGACGGTTTGGTGGATTTGAGCCTGTTCACTCAGCTTCTTGTTTGCTGGAAAGAACCATTCGTATAAAATAAATTCAAAAGTTTTCGATTAATAAATTATGAGGCAAGTTGGTTAGACTAATGGCATGGAGGTACAAGGGTACCTTACAAGGTTTTTCTATTGGTAAGCTAGCAAATGCTAGCTTTTCTTCTAGCATAAGCAAGTGTGCTTATCCTAGAAGGAAATGCTTATGCTAGAAGGGGTTATTTAGCATAAATAATTGTTTGGAAAATTGTTTTTTAAAGAAAAATGTGAAAATCGTACAACAATATATCGAAGTGAAAACAATAACCTTAGAGACCTATCGTCCTTCCACTCAAATGTAATTGGGCCTCTCAAAGGACATCTTCCTTGATGGTGATGAAATCCACCAAGTGATTATCCCGCAGAGGTAACAAAGAGTCAGTTATAATGAAGATACTAGCGGTGATGAAATCCACTAGTTCGACAAATCTGTCTCAGGTACTGTCGGCTTCCACAATAGTCACCTATAAGGAATGACATCCTAAGTTGGTCACTAAGTACCTTCGTCAAGTGGAGAAAGAGCAGTTATCCCTTGAACAGTATTGGGTTGTCTCCTTTTCAACAAGTGGTGGTGAGCCCACTTGAGAGAACATACACCCGCTACCTTGGGTTTGACCTCCTATGGCGCGGCACCGCTTTTTCACTTACCCCGTGTGGCTATACACGACCACTTGATTTAGAAGGATTTTTATAGCACCGTAAGGACAACAACTATGTTTTTCAAGTGAAAAAATGATTAAGGGGCATTATTTG
>LPNX011099198.1:0-28575 GCA_001517045.1 Pseudotsuga menziesii
TTAGGGAGAGAGAGGAGGGGGTTAAAGGTAGGGAGAGGAGGAGTGGGGGGGTTAGCAAGAGTTAGGGGGAAGATGGGAGTGGGGGGGATATAAAATAATAAAATTATTGGTATATAATTAACAAAACAAGTACTCATTGTAGTATTTAAAAATGTGTGCGCATTGTGCTTCAATAAAATGCGCACACGTTTTGCATCAATACAACACACACGCGTTACGATTCAATAAAATGTGCACTCATGTTTCTTTAATATAACGAGCACACATTTTGTTTAAATTCAGAAATGTATTCCCTCCAAATGATAAGGACGAACCTCCATCCATGCTAGCATGGCATTCTTATGCCTATGTGTCTGCTTCAGACTTTGCTTCGGATTCAACATGCATATGCCTTGGAGTATGGTAAACCATGGCTAATTGAGCAGTATATCCAAAGTTTCAATATGATCGTGTTTAGCCGTTGGTTACAGTATGCTGCACACCTCCATTTTTATGAAATTTTAGAAATAGATATGTTTTTTTTGCAGATTCCAAATATGTAAATTTTAACAAGAATATATAATTGTTCCTATTTTTTTCTTATTTATCTTATGTCATCACTTCTCAACTCAAAAAACACATTGTTAGTGTTTCGTCCCTATCTCTTTCATTTCTCAACCATTTTGAAAACAAATTGTATGGTGCACTAAAGAACACCAACCTCTATGTGCCTCTATATGCTATAAAAAACCTATTTCCAAATAATTGCATTAAGACATTCAAACCTTGCACTTACAATTGACATACTCTTTTCGAAGTTTGATCACTTAGATAATATATATATATATATATATATATATATATATATATATATATAATTTTTATTTATGGAAAATAGTGGTGCACTAGTACTATATGTTCTCTATATGTCTGCTAGTTTTTGTAAGTTTATTCCATCATTTAGTCAATCAAACAGTGTACCCACAAAAACATATACTTTATAATTTGTTCCAAAAATTAAAAAATGTGCGTTAAAAATATCTAACTTTAGATATTTAAGAACGGTTTTAATAGAAAAAATTATATATTCATTCAATTTCCTACATTTCTTGTTTTTTACTCATCCCAAGATTTATTGTATAAGTGTCTCAAAATATCCATGTAAGTTGATGGATGAGTGTTTTTTCAGTTTTCTTCCTAATATCCATGTAAGTTGATGGATGAGTGTTTTTCCAGTTTTCTATTGCATCTAATGCTTCAAAAGAGACTCTCATCAGCTTGCACACACCCTTAACTTGAACTTCAATAACTTATACAGCTATTAAATTAAATTTAGATTGAAGTGTTAATAAAAAACAATTAGATGAACGTGTAGTTGTAGTCAATGACTTCATCTCTTAGCCTTCGAATTCTACCTTCATTGAAGTGAAACTATGCACTGCCTCATAAGCTTTCTATTTAGCATCGTAACATCATGAAAACAATGAGTTAGATAATGTATTCATTTGGATGTATTCCAAACAAATTAATCTTATTAATATGGTTGTTATTAGTTTACCTATAATTTGCTTAATCAAAATGTAAAGATCAACTTTCATATTTAAACAACTTACATATGTGTAAACCGCCATACAAGGAAGTTTGAACACAGGAGAAACAGCTCAACCTTCATGAAAGTTTGTTTTAAACTACTTGATAATAGAGATTACATAACATTATAACATTGTAGCCATATAGACGTGATTGCAGCTAGTACGGAGCTTCGTCCCCGAGAGATAACAAACCATTATTCTAAACATTTATTCCGACAAATTTAGATACAGCCCAAGTGTGTAATCTACATAATGATCACGTCTCAGATCTGACCAGTAACTTTGGCCATCTTCTTCTGACGGGCGAGTTCGATGTCTCGGCTCATCTTTGTGGAGTACAACTGAGCGAAAGTGATGGGCTCTTCCTTCAAGCATTTCTCGCCTTCTGCCTCCTTCACAACTCCATCCAGCGGGTACACGATGGCGTCCTGCGCTGGATTCTGAAATGTCGCAATCGACAGCCTGCTGCTGTTTGAATTCACAACTGCTTGATGGTCCGCGCTCTTGAACTTGCCATTGCTCAGGTACTGCAACAATAGTATTACATTAACATATAATATGATTAAACAAGGAATTAGTAGAAGCTGAAACCACAAAGATATATGAGAGCTTTTACATGCATATGGTCTCCCAAATTGACAACAAAGGCTCCTTTAATTGGCTCCACAGTGATCCAGTTTTTGCCGTCGTCCTTTGTTGCTTGGAGGCCTCCAACTTGGTCTTGGAGAAGAAGAGTGATGGTACCTGGATCGGTGTGCCTCTTCAATCCCAAAGTCATGTCTGGTTCTGGGCATTTTGGATAGAAGTTTATCACCACTTTCTGATCCATTTCCACACAAGCCTTGGTCACCGACTCCGTTTCCAAACCCAGTGCCTCTGATATTATCCCCAACAGCTTGCATGCCAAATCCATCAGGGTTTCGCTGTATTTCTCCACAATCTCCCTGCGAATACATCAAGAATAGAATTTAGTGTTCAAGTAATATGAAACAAAGCTGAAACCAATTAATATGGGGTGGGCATGGACGGGGCCGGGTACCTCCATCCATCGGGCTTGACAGGCCACCGGCTGTAATCGCGCTGGTGAAGGGGATATGAGAAGTAAATGCAGATCTCTCTCCAATCAAAGACGCTTTCGCCCTGGAGATGGCTGGAGACCACAAATCCTCCACGCTTTCCACCTCTCATGTCGTATTTGAGCTTCTCCTCTGCAGGGAGCGCGAAGAAGTCTCTGGAGAGCTGAGTCATGGTCTCCACAAGCTCCATGGGAACACCATGATCAACGACCTGGAAAATTCCCCATTCAGAACAAGCCTTGCTCACCTCGTCTCTCACCCGGTCCCTCTCTTCCCCGGTGATGACAGAGAGAGAAATGACGGGAATATCTTTGCTGAATTGGTTGTAAGCCACCTTGGGGCGCTCGTCCTCGTCGCGGATGAAGATGGACTGCAGGGACTTTGGTTCTTCCGCCGTCGCGAGGAAATCCGGCCGATCGCTGACCACCACAGCTGCGGGCGCCATTGTTTCGTGTACAAATAAGGGAGTCGAAGCTCTCAGAGGCCTCCAGTGGAGGAAGACGGAAAGGCAGCAAGAGAGAAAATGGGCTTACTCTACGGAGGTACACTAGGCAATGTGAAGGATGGTGAATTTAGTAACTTGTCGCAGGATAGCTGGGACTCCGCAGCAGACTAAATATGTCTGTTGTTGCATGGGCTCTGACGTATTCTCAGCCATTGGTGCTAAGAAAGAACTTTCCGGCCAGAGATATTGATCATTAAAGTCATTGAGCATCCACTTGAGTTACCGGAATATCTTCACATCTCCAGACTCCGAGTCGGCGGCGCCAGGGATCAAAATTCAAGCCGTCAGTGCCCGTCAAAGGGCTCCTAGGCGGTCAGTGAAGGGGAATTTAAAATTTGCACGTCATTTAAAATGGGGTTTTTAATTTTTGTTATTTTAATAAAAAAATAGAGCTTTTAAATTAAAATTACATTAGAAAGGGCTAAGATAAGATAAAAATTGCCCATCAATAATTTTTGTGATTTCGACCTGTACCAGTCTCCAAAATATTTCATATCATATTAAATAAAAAGATCCAATACGATTGGGCGGGCGCCCAAGCATTGTCAATTGAATTCCTGAACGAGATGATTATCACTGACTGACTTCCAATAACGCCACTTACACGGGCTCTGTCATAGGGTAAATTTACTGAAGTTGTTGTTCTTTTTGAACAATATCAAATCATGACGTGACCTTGACCGTGAACAATATCAAATCGTGGCCATACGGATCGCATTCTCGATGATGGCGGCAGATAATTTGTGGTTAATACAGTGGGGAAAATTATAGCATGAAACTGACCGAATTCAAAGTGAAAGCTTTCAAATAAAAAGTACACTAGAAATAAGTGTGAATTATGCATGTGTGAACATCTCATGAGTGAAGACCTGTCGGCATGCCTCATACGTGTGGACGGACTTGCAAATACAACCAATTGGCAATGCCATTGATATGTTGGAATCGATAGGTGTTGACGAACCTGCAAATGTCATAAATCTCCGTCTGCCTCATTCAAGACCGCGAGCCTTTTTATCCACCCAATTCGTTTTCAGGTGTAGATGTGATGTTAATGTAAATATAAGATTACTAGCTTTATTTAAGATTTAGAAATATAAGATTTTAGCTATTAGATTTTTATAAATATAAGGTTTAATTTAGATTTATAAATATAAGGTGTAATTTAGAAAATATAAGTTTTTAGTTATTAGATTTATTTAAAATTTAGAAAATATAAGGTTTTAATAATTAGATTTATATAAATTTAATGATATAAATAGAAGTAGAAAATACAAGTTTAAGTTATTAAATTTATATAAACTTAACCATTTAAGTAGAGTAGAAAATAATAGTTTTTGATTATTTGTTTTCTATAAATTTAAGGATTTAAGTAGAAGTCATGAAGCCATTAAAAAATTAGAAGATATGATGTTGCTAAAAATTAAGAGATTTAAATTTATTTAGAGTTTGTAAATTTATATAAATTTATGGATTTAAGTAAAAGTTAAGTTTGTATTCACTCATTATTAAGTGAAATTTACATAGTGGGAATTGAAACTCCATTTAAGGGTTATAATTTTTTTTTATAAATGGTTGAGATTAATTCTGTAGTCACTGTGTTCGTTATTTGGGAGTATATGCATGGAATTTGCAGCTTGTTTAATTACATTTTAATGAAATAATGACATCAATTACTGTATTTTTCATATATTTACGATCTCCATATTGATATTATAAGGTATTTGAAATTTTAAATATCACTCTACTTTATAAGTTAATCCAATAAAATTAGTTTATAAATTAAAAAGACTAATTATAAATTTCAAATTAGTTAATGTGAAATAAGGATATCAAATAATGTAATTAATATATTTTCACCATTGAGAAATTTTGAAACTTCCATTATTACTCCCTAGTAATGAAAAACTAGGGGGTAATGAAACTTCTATTATTAAAATTGTCAATTTTATATTTGCTTTCTTTCCATTAATTTAATTTAATGATTTAAACTTAGTTGAATTTCTTAGTCAATGATATTGGTGCAAAAAATGCCATTATCTAGAATCATTATTTATTATTTCAATGATAAAGTTAATGATTTACCTGACCCAAGAGTTGTTATCTTATCATGAGAAAGGTTACTGGCTTTATTTTGTCGGTTTTTTCCATTTTATCGTGGTTAACTTCAAAATGGTCAAATCTTAGCAACCACAACTTATAATATCTCCTTGTAATTGCTATTTTTATCTCCTCTAAAAACAATTGTTATAGTTGGGAACATTGCCACGTTGTGGCTCTTAAATTACATCTTAGATGGTCCATATTTATTCAAAAATTCCATCTTTTAGAAAAAAGATAATGTGGAGGCCACACATTTAACATTTAAAATCCTTATTTCCTTTGCTTGCAAAGACTAATAACTAAATACTTTTTTCTTTTGTGAAAACTTAAATTAAATATTATAAAATAAAAATTATTATTTTTTATTAATTAATGTATTTTATTTGACTATTAATTAATAAAAATCAATTATGTTATAAAAATTTAATTTAATTTATTCTTATTCTTATTATTAACTAAATTATATATTTTTTTATAAATTTTTATGAATAAATGATAAAAATGCTTCTTTAAACAACTTGTGAATTTAAAATATAAATTATTATTAAGTAAAAATTATAATTAAAAAAAACTGGAGTATGAAATTATGAGGCTCACTATTTCCAATTTCCATGTTTGGGTTACTTTGAAAAATTATAGCATTTTCTTGAACCACAATTCTATATATAATGTTGGGTTAGATTTTTTATGATAAATATAGTGTTTAGATTTTGCGTAAATGTAGGTTAGATTTATTAGCGGGAATCGAACCCGCATCGTTAGCTTGGAAGGCTAGGGGTTATAGTCGACATTGATTATTCAATGCCTCTAATTCAGAACCGAACATGATAATTTCATGTCATTCGGCTCCTTTATGGGCCCGGGCCTAAATGGCTCAATTTTCGCCCATGAGCTATTTCCGTCAATGGATTCGTATATTTTTATTTATAATGAGGTCAAAATTATATTATTTATGTTTTTGGGCAAATAAATTAATATTATATATATATATATATTATTTGTGAATATATATCTATATATTTATTTTATATTTAAAAATAATAATATATTATTTATAATTTATTTTTATTAATTCCTAGCATCCTAGATTACAAAAAATTCTTTGTATCCCTTATGGGCATGAATTCCAGAAACTGCTTGTAAAGAAATATAACAAAAGTGCATCAAGATTACAGACTCATAATGTCTTCAGCTAAGATTTTTTATGATCTTCTTACAATAAACAGAACTCTCACCGTCTCTAAAGAAATAAGTTCACCAATCACAGTAAAGTAAATGGGTAACTTATCAGAGTGAACTATCTCATAAGGGATTTTAATCTTTATGGTAAATACAAAGAACATGATTTTAAGCCAATTTAGCTTTATTAATGTTTTATTTTTATTGATCATTATGGGCTTTTTCGAATGATAAACTCGTACATCTAAATAATAACTTCTCAAAAAAGTTTTTAAAATTATGTTCCAATAAAAAATTGGGAGAAATGTTATTAAGAACTTTTCTCATTACATGAATGAACTAGACACACATAGGTTTATATAAATATAAACCATCTTAATATAATTAAGATTGTATATATATAATTTGGGATTTAATTTCAACTAAAAAAATATTCAAAATTTATTATTGTTATAAAATAGAGGAGTTAAATATAGTTGGCATTTTATAATGGTTTTTTATCCATTTTTTTTATAATAATATAATATATATATTTTATTTATTTTTATTAATTAAAATGGTTGTATATTAAAATGGTTAATTGGTGAAAGTCAAGATAATTTTTAGTAGAGGCTTATAAGACATCATTGGTTGTAAAGTGCCCATTGCTTTAAACACATGATTTATTGCATTTGCATTAAAGAAGTCATTGTGAATTCTTATCTCTTAATAACCCATATAGAATTAATAAGTTGGTATAACTTTCTTCATCAATCTATTCTATTAAGTGCACCTTGTCTACTATATTGAGTATTTACACCTGCATTGAATATTATGTTTTAGAATACAACAAATTAATATGGTTATCCATCTTTTAAACCTGAATGTCATAGTTAATATTGATACCAACCAAATTTCATATAGAGTTAATGAGTTTACCCAACTTTCTCCACCAATATGTGTCATTTAAGATGGATTCCTCACTATTTTTTTTATAGAATGAATGTGTTTACACCTTTCTCCAATGAATATTATGTTTTAGAATACAACAAATTAATATGGTTATCCATCTTTTAAACCTGAATGTCTTAGTTAATATTGATACCAACCAAATTTCATATAGAGTTAATGAGTTTTCCCAACTTTCTCCACCAATATGTGTCATTTAAGATGGATTCCTCACTATTTTTTTTTATAGAATGAATGTGTTTACACCTTTCTCCAATAACATGTCTCAAATAATCAATCTACAAATTGAATTCTCATAAGTAACAATTAGTTTGCCTAATTTCTTCACCCATATTTCCTAAGTAATACTTATAACAACCAAATTATATATAAAATGTGTGAGTTTGCACAATTTTATTCTTCAATATGTCCCATTCAATGTGTCTACACAAAAAAAGTCCATATAGAAATCTCCATAAGTTTCTTCAATAGTATGCCATCAGCAATCAACCTACTAATCAAATTCAAATTAGAAATAATTAATTTCCCCAACTACTTGGTCTCTATTTCTTCGACAATATCCATTATAGAGATTTCCCACTAAGAAATATTGGTGCTATTTGAATTCCATATCTATAATTAATTTATTTTTACAGTTTTCTTCACGAACATGTGCCATTTGATATGACTTCCCTACTAAATTGCATTAATATGAATGACTTTCTATAGATTTTTTATATAATGTTCTAGTTGAGTCCTCTTACTTCTTAGTAGTACCAACCAATTCTCATTTAACAAATTTGGACACTTTTCTTGGCCACATGTCACATTCAATATGAATTTACCACTAAATTCCACTTAGAATGAATGCTTTTCCACACCTTACCTTTCTTCCATGATATGTCTCAAATAATAACCCTGCCTCCCACCTTTGTACTAGAAATAATTATTTTCCCCATATTTGTTCATCTTTACTCCATCAAGGATTCATGACTAGGGATCAAAATTGAACCCGTCACAGCCCGTCAAAGGGCTTCCAGCGAGTCAGTGAAGTGGCAATCGAAAATAGCCCGTCATTTAAAATGTGTTTTTTTTATTTTGTCACTTTGGAAAAAAATAAAGTATTTAAATTAAAATGACATGAGAAGGGCTTGAGTTAAAATTGCCCATCAACCATTTCAATTTCAAACTGTAGTATCTACCCTGACCGTCTCAGTCTACCTCATCTGCACAGTGCAGACTGCCAGTGACACTCAACATTTATATATATTTGACAACTGAGTATTCTAATAACTCATCATAATTGCTAATTCATGCATGACATACAACGACCAACATACATGGCGAATTGCGATTCGAGATCTTGCAACACTGACACGGTGACACCCATAATATAAAAAATTTACATTAGATTAATGACAGTACGTCTCTTTCATCCCACTGTAAAATGCATCTATGCCTATATAAATATTTGAAATTGGCAACACGGGTGAAATGCATCTATGCCTATATAAATATCTGAAATTGGCAACACGGGTGGGATGATTGAAAAGAAAGTTGTAGAAATTTGCTTTTCACATTTCTTTGAATGAACCCTGATGAATCTGTAGTAGTTCAATTGAATAGAGACTTAAATTTACTTAACGCCGGGAATATTGACAGGCTCTGTAATTGCAATTATATTTTATTTTGGCAGCCACTTCAATGAACAATGCCAGCATCCCAATGACTAACGATTTGAACGTCGGCGCTTCTCCTTTTGATATGGGAGCGAGCGAATTGAGCCCCATGAGAGCACTGAATCCTTGCTTGGTCTACGACACAACCATCGACAACTACGTGTTATTTCTGTGCAACTTGGGATTCAAAGCATCGCAGATTTCTTCAGTGTCTGGCAATAAGGGCTTCAGGTGCTCGTCGGATAATACTTGGATTCCAAGGACGAGCTGATCAACAACATGAATTATCCGTCAATCGCCATCTCGGGCCTCAATTCTGCTAGATCGGTAAAGAGGACGATGACAAACATAGGATCCGCTTCTGGTTCCGTCTACAAATTAACCATAGATTCTCCGCAAGAATTAGATGTTAAAGTTTCACTGAACGAGCTCGCTTTCTCGGGGATCTCTAACAAGATATCGTTCAGCATGTTGTTTAAGGCTAGCGCAAGTTGGCATTCGAATTTGGGGGCTACGGACCAGCTTAAAATTTAATAGAGTTGGGAGTAGGTGATATAGTAACTAATGCCTTTAATGCCTATCCTCTATCAGCCTACAGCCTACGACTCTTTCCACATCTTTGCAGATCTGTCCATTTCCCATATCATTCTCATGGGACTTGGCAGTTTAAAAGTTTATATTCTCTGGTATGGCAACTTCAATCATTCTGAGAAAGACGCTGTTTTTTATTTCATCATCTCCATTGGAAGAAAGGTTCCAACAGAACCGTCAGTGAGCCGCTGGTGGGAAACCACCCAGCACTATAAAGACTCAGCCGAACGAGGCGTCTCAGCTATTGTTCGGATTGGGGGCCAAGACTCTGATGCATTGTGCACCCATGGAAATAAACTGAAGAGAAGCGATATTGCAATGGTTGTAAGACGGTGCTTGGTTAAAAGGTTATTTTCCATGGACGACAAGGAAATGGATTCTTATGGGTGAATACAAGATACATTGAACCTTGCATATGAGTTGTACTGTATTTTTCATTGAACTATACTGTTTATTGAGTTGTATTGTATTGAAAGTAGAAGCATCGAAATTTTAATTGTAAAGGCGGGCAATCTCCAGTTCCCCATGAAATGAATGAATCAGGTGCGCCCTTGAAAGGTTTAAACTTATCAGGGATTTTGATTGAATGAGATTAGAGTGCTGGAAGTGGGTTGTTATAACTTACCAACTTGCTTCCTATTGTGCAGCTCATTTTCAGGCCTGAATGATTAGAATGGCCGTGCTATGTCACTTCTTGAGTGGCCTCACCAGCAACTGATCAGCCGAGGGATCCGTTCATCAAAGAGGTTTCCAGGCTACCCTAAAAAGCAGCTGTTAATTATCATCCAGCAGGTAAGAGAGTTCAATTTTGGTTTTACTATAATTTTTTTTATATGCTGTGTTAATAATTTTTATATTTTTAATTGAATTTAGTATCATAGATATTAAATTTCAGTTTTGCTATAATTTTAATTTTAGTTTTAGTTTGTTTCTTTTTAAGTTTTTTTTTGTCAATTAGTTTTCTCATTTTCTGTAAATTGAATCTATTATCACTTTTAATCATTTTAGTTCTCCATTTTTTTCAATTCATAATTCTAAGTTGCTAAGGTAAATACATGATGGATTGTTCCTAGTTATTACACATTGTTGTTTGGGGTGGCAATAGTACAGAGTGGGCATTACTACAATCCAGTGAAAATAATAGAAAATAACTTGCCTCTTTCTTAAGCTATTTTTATAAATTACATCTGCTTTCTCATTAAACCTTCTCCCTACCCAAAATTTTCCCATTTTGTGAGGATTCTAAACCCCAAGCTGTGAAAGGAGTGAACATGAAATAAGCTCATCTTGATTCAAGCTTCATAATTTTCAATATATTACCACCGGCTACATAAGAGTCTAAAGTTTGACATAAAGTTGAGACAATCTTAGCAGATTTGAAAACCCCCTTTAAAAATAATTAGGTTTATGAAAATTTGTGCTTTTGGGATTTTAGCAAAGAATTCCATTAACATATTTGGATTTTTGTGGAAAATTTGTTTGGCCATGTACATATCATTTGTTTTGTTTACATTATGCTGAATCTTATAGTTCACTTTGCCTCGTTAGGAAATTATCATGAGCAGGTAGGTAATGGCATACTTTCTCTTCATTATTATGCTTTCCCTTCATTCATTCTTGTCTAGGTTTTCTTAGCCTAGTTGTTATCACTGACATACTATTAATACAAATATTGTTAGTAGCAACTTCTATGAGTTTGATATAGTTGAGTTTGATCTTGATCTATAGTTTCATTGCATAGAACTGAAAAAAGAATAATAGCATATATTAATCCCAAATATAATGAATATATCTCAATTACAATGCCATTCAACTATCAAAATCCTTTACTTATTCTTGTGTAAATGTTTCTCTGTTCCAATTTCCAAACCTATCCTTCAGGCCTCAGACATGGAAATTTAATTTTGTAATAGCAGGTAGGTAATGTCATACTTTCTCTTCATTGTTATGCTTTCCCTTCATTCATTCTTGTCTAGGTTTTCTTAGCCTAGTTGTTATCACTGACATACTATTAATACAAATATTGTTAGTAGCAACTTCTATGAGTTTGATATAGTTGAGTTTGATCTTGATCTATAGTTTCATTGCATAGAACTGAAAAAAGAATAATAGCATATATTAATCCCAAATATAATGAATATATCTCAATTACAATGCCATTCAACTATCAAAATCCTTTACTTATTCTTGTGTAAATGTTTCTCTGTTCCAATTTCCAAACCTATCCTTTAGGCCTCAGACATGGAAATTTAATTTTGTAATGAACTAAGAATCAAATACCTAGATAACTATATGCATATTTTTGTTGGTATATATATATACTTTGATTGATAGATGGAGAAGATTGATAGATGGAGAATATTGATCAAAGTTAAATGTTAGGTGAAGTGATTTATAATACCTTGAAGTAGGTAGTGGGTTTAGCTTTCACTTCATGCAATGTCGATAGTAGGAAATTGTGATTTTTTTTATCTCAATTTTGATTTTACTATCATAGTTAGGTTATGTCATTGTAATTAAAATTGTTTCCACTTGTAGGTGCAAGTCAGCAATACAGACCAGTTTCATTTTAAAAAAAAATTAGTATTATAAATTTATTGAAATGCAGTTTTTTTAGCACATTTTTTTATGAAGTGTGCAATTAATTTGTTTCTGTCATTTGAAATGTGAATATTTTAAAAGCCCTTCATAGTAGAAGGGTAGCATAAATATATAACCTTGCATCTGAAATTAAGACCAACCCTTCAAATTTGATCCCTAACTCCGACTCCATGTCTATGTCTATCTTGACGCCATGCATGATGCTAGGTCTATGTCTATCATGCATGCATGCCATGGCATCTGAATGGTCTCATGCAACCCTCACGCGTATCCAAACATATCTATGCATGCGAATGTCGTGGCCTACTAAAAAGTCCCATCCGCCAATGGTGGTCAGATTTGAATGAAATCTGCATTTTAAAATGCGGTGCTCCATGACCTGATCGCCCTTCTTTTCACTAGACCGATACGGACATGGCTCCTCTTCAGTCGAGTGGAACCTACACGCATGATTCTTGAAGATCAATGGGTTATCATCACTACGAGTTCTATCATTCGATTGCTACAAAATGCTGAAGAAGATCCATGAGGATTTCCATTTTTAGAGAGGTAAAATTAAGAAACCCGCATCTAAGAGGGTCGGATATAGACAACAAGATGCTCATGTTTGTGTTCAAAGAACAATACAATAGAGACTTAAACAAGAGTGTAACATCTCTTCGAAGACTTCGTTCAAAGAAATGTGTCTTCGGCATTAGAGACTAGATTGATATTGAAATTCTATACGAAGGAACAGGCTTCCGCATCATGAGGGAGATGTTCGAAAAGCTCAATGTTGTTTTGTTACAGAAGTGCATAGAAAACTTGTGGGATTGTATTGGCCACTTCAAGATTGGTAAAGAAAAAATTGGCGATATTGTATTGGTAGTGTTGGACATTGGGTTCAAGTTTTTCAATGAGTTTTATGACATGGACTAATAATAGGCTTTAGAGATCTGGCTTAGCACGTGCAGGTTTTGGTCTAATGACAAACGGGAGTCCAACAAATGATATCAGAGCAACAACAGGTGAAGAGTTCTACCCACATTTTAGAGGTGGAGAAATTACTTACCTATTGCTAAAAAGAATGAAACTCTGCAAAAGTATAAATCCGGATGAGTTCAGGGGGCAATTTTGAACAAAAAGAGACTTCTAGTTAGCAGTTGTGGATGTGATACCTTTAAGCCTTAGAATTGAAATTGGTCGAGGTCTTATGTGTGTAGTAGTAGAAATACTCGGTTGCCTACTAAATTAGGAATTGAAACCATTCGCCTATTATTTCATGGAATGTAAAACAATGAGAATGGAGCTTTTTCCAGAATCACACAATTTTTTCATTTAATGATATGTATTTTGATCTTGCAATCAAAACCCGAGGCTTTGAACTGGTTCAAAGTAAATCTGGGTAAACAAGTTAACCACGAAATAATTCTTGTATTAACTGCGACAAATTGTTTCGAAAGACAGATAGATTGCAGCAAAATCACTACTCTTTTCAGATTCTCAATCAATTGTATTGAAAATGAAATAAGATTCAAACAAAAGTTATTAGGCCGATAGGCGTAATACTTCTTATATTTTTTTGGGAATAGGACTTCAGCGGATTAACAAGACTCACCAGAGCGAAAAAAATGTACAGTTAAGATTAAATTTATAGTCATCGTTTCTAGTTAATCGTAACTAATATCAACGGTAACTAAGTAGCGTGGATTAACAGTAACTAATATGTTAACTACTAACTACTTCCTGGCGGCTTCAAGCGTGGATTAACATGTGTAACCATGCGTTGGATTAACATGTGTAAGCATGCGTCGATTAACAAGTGTAACCGTTCTCTACGCTTGGAGTTCGTGGAGCTGTAACTGTTTTCAGTTAGTTACGGGCGCTTGGCTGTAGGTGGTGATCGAGAGTCTAATGGAGTCTAATTACTATTTATGAATGAATTGGGAACAATAAGATGTTTCCCACCATTATCTCAGAATTATCACCCTGCACGAAGAAGAGCTCAGAATTATTATCTTGCACGAAGAAGAGCTCAGAATTACCATCCCGCACCTGCACGAAGAGCGAGAATTATCATTGTGCACGAAGAGCTCAGTATTATCATCTTGCATGTATGCTAAACTTAACTGGCCTATTATTACGACTGACAGAATTTGGGTATTTACTAGCTACTTGGGAAAAATCTGAATGTAGTAGCCATTACATGATTAGAATGCTCTTCTTTAATATATAAAGGTAGTAAAATACAGTGAATTGTATTTTTTTTCAATCATAAACTCCATCGATAAATTCCAAGAAATATAAACTGAAACATAGCGGAAGCATAATAACCAGGAATAAACTAAAACAAAGCATAAGCATAATAACCAAGAATAAACTGAGGAAAGCTGAAGCATAACCAAGAATAAACTGAAAGAAAGCCGAAACTGATTCTAATGCTCAAATTCTCTTTTTTAATATATAACATTAGTAGAATACAGTGAATTGTATTTTTTTAACCATAAACTCTATCGATAAATTCCAAGAATTATAAACTGAAGCATAGTCGAAGCATAATAACCAGGAATAGACTGAAACAGAGCCTAAGCATAATAATCAAGAATAAACCGAGGAGAGCCAAAGCATAACCAAGAATAAACCGAGGAGAGCCGAAGCATAACCAAGAATAAATTGAAACAAAGTCGAAACATAAATTCTAACAATAAGCTGAACAGAGCTGAAGCATAATAACCAAAAATAAATTGAGCCGAAACCTCAACATTAAGTTTAAGGTAACGACTGAGCAAAGAAATCATTTACAGACGTGGAGTAGTTTTTTTGCATGTAAAAATAAACTTTTGATCAAAATAAGTGTTAGAGGAAACGTCTTTGTACAATATTGTAGCATAAATATAAATACACACTAGGCTGCCATTCTCAAAATGGATTGTAAGAGGTTAAAAACTACAAAATGACTTAAACCCTGTGAAACTTTAAACAAAATAAAATTACCCAATGCACATGTGGAATAGCATGAGAAATTAAACCCTATGTTTGGAGAAATAACAACCAAATATCATTGAAGAATAAGAGCCAACTCACAATCACAAACTGAGAACATGGCCGTGAAAATATGCAATGTGTTCCTTAAAGAGGGAAAGAGTCGTAGGCTTAAACCATAACTTACCTGTTAAATCAAAGACAAATTTCCTTGGCGACCCTACCTGCGGATGAAAGTTGAGTTAAAACCAATGTTAGCAATAAAACCAAAAGACGATGTAAATATATAATAGCTATACCTGATAAGCAGATGTTGGGCAGTGTTTGAACATCAAAGAGCTCTGTCTGAATAAGATATTCGGATGGAAAGGACTCTCAACCTTATGGAAAATATCAGAGCAATGATGGACAAAAATGCAGAATTTTTTCACCAAATACAAAACATTTACCATGGCATACGGGAGCTGAGTGTTGGGTGAACCCTGTAAGTTAGCCATGTGGTTGTTTTTGAGCTCCATCCAAACAAATGTGTACCGTTATCATGGCATATGCGGGCCAACAATGTAACTTAGCCATGTGGGTGTTTTTGAGCTCTATCCGAAGAAATGGGTCATTTACCATGGCATACGTAAGACGAGTGTTGAGCCAACAGCCATGTGGTTGTTCTAGCTGTCTAGCACTTTTGGGCTTGATTCGTTGTATAAAGTAATTAAATCGACGTTGTCAAATGCTTTGCATATAGTTGTGTCCGAAACCATGGTAGTCAATCTCCGAACAAATGGGTACTTTACAATGGCATACACAAGACAAGTGTTGGGCCAACACTGTAACTTAGCCATGTGGCTGTTTTGGAGCTCCATCTAAACAAATGGGTCTTTTACCATGGCATATGCAAAACAAGTGTTGGGCCAACCCCTTAAATTAGCCATGTGGTTGTTCCATCTTTCCAGCACTTTCGAACTTGATTCGTTATATAAAGTATTTAAATTGATGTTGTCAAATGCTTTACCTATAGTTAAGTAAAAAACCATGGTAGTCAATGTCTTCCCCATTAATATGAGGTTGTCAAATACTTTGCCTATAGTGGAAACCATGGGAGTCAATCTCTTCCCCTTTCTAAGTTTAAAACTTTTGAAGCTTGTGTTTACTTTAGATAAAAAACATAATATAAAAAATATGAATTGTTTCAGTAAATATATAATTCCAAAATTGTTATTCAACATATTAAATAAAATATATATAGTTGGATATTAAATAGCTAAAAAATATATTATAAAAACTAATTCTTTTTAATTTAATCCTAAATTGTAATAGAAAAAAATGACTTCTAAAAAGAGTCAAAGATTTAGTTAATTTTATTTTTTATTTTTTTATTTATAATTTATAATTTATTTTTAAATAATGTAGTTAGTTTGGTAGGTAGATCAATTTTAATAAATTTTTTAGCCTTAGTTTTGTTATTATTTTTTAGATTGTAATATTTAACTATACATTATTAACATATTTTATAACAATTTTGAAAAACACAAAAAAACTAAAACAAAATGTAATAAAACCTTTAAAAACAAAATGTCCCAATCATTATAAATTATCTAATTATTTTTTAAAGCAAAAGGTTCCACTAATTAGAAATAAAGTTTAAATAAGTAATAGTTAGATAAATTGTAAAAAATAAATGTAGTTACGTTAATTATTGATTTAATAAGTAATTAACCGAACTACATTTATTTTAAATATAGTTTGGAATATTGATTTTATATATATATATAAGATTGTGATTATAATATAATTTATATGATTTTTTTTTATGGTTATCTACTAAGATTAACATTTTTTATGATTTTCTTAATGGTTATCATTGTTGATCATGGTTAAATATAGTTGATGGTTGAAGAAGTTTACCATAGTTTTTCATGGTTAACTTTTGTTTTAATATCATGCTTGAATTTAATAATCATGGGTAACTTTAGTTATCCGTTATTGAATTCAATAACAATGGATGACTTTGGTTATCCATTATGAAATAGGTTAACTTAATACTTTCCAACCATTTAAATAAGTTAACTAAATACTTTCCAACCATTTAGCATAACCCTATATATATAAGAAATTATAATCATCCAATCGTAAATATCTATATATACACTAATAAAACACATTTAATGTGGGGAAGAGATTCACTACCATGGTTAAGGGTTGGACAGCTGAAAGAGCGAAAATTATCATGTTGGAGCTAAGCTAAACATAATAACTATGATGTCATTAACATTTCACTTAATAACTAGCTTGCTATTAACATTTAACCTATTAACATTTCACTTAACATTTCTTTTTATGACTAGCTAAATTTGGGTTAAATGAAGTTCGAAATGGATTCAACACCCTCCAAAACCTTAAACATTTAAAACATAAAATTTAACTGGATCCAAGAAATATGAATTACCGTTGTTGTGATAAAAGAAATATGAATTAGTGTTTGCAGTGATCACATACCCCTGCCACTGCGTTCTTTATTTGCTTGATGTCCTCCAACTAAAAAGTAGCAAAAGAATGAGCAATGGGCATATGTTCCACTCTAGGAGGTCCTTGAATAGGAAGATGAATATCGTCAAGCCACCCCATCATTTTAAGTGAAGAGCTAATTGCATCAACCAACGTGTACCGTACTACACGCATGAGATACCATAGTCTCTTTAAAAATCTAGCTGCAAACCACTGCTTTGAGTTAGTTGAAGCTTCTGAATTTCCATGCAAGTCCTCCATGGTAATCACGATTTGTTTTTAAGGATCTATACTTATTTAAAAGTGTATAAACCTTGGCAAATCTTACCAATTCTTAAAATGTCAACTATAAATATTTGGCAATATTTTTCTAAAAATATTTTAGTCTTAAGATTTTATATAGTTTATATAATAATATGGCAATTTTTAGAGTGAAAAAAAATTACCCCTTCAAAATTAGACGAAACAGCTTCAAAAAATGCAAATTGATGAATCTTTTTTTGGAAAAAAACATTGAAAATAACCATGGGCTAAATTTCACTCCTAAAATTTTCCTTGATGGTAATTGCAACATGTTCTTCATCACTGACATCATTGTCATTTTCAGGGACCCTGCAATACAAATTATTTTTATCGTTGAATCCTTTAGGAGATGTATATGTTTTAGTAACTTTATTGATATGGTATTTAGTTTTATCTATGCACATTGTTGACTCACTTGAATGTCGATCAGCTTCATTTTCCTCTTCTACTTTTCTTGGTGATTTTTGAACTTCAAGGGGAAAGGAGCATGTTGATTGATCAATAGGAGACTGATCTATGTGCATTTCCAGACACTCGTGCTCCTCTTTGGTGTTATTTTGATTCATGGTTCTTCATCCAGAATCAACATCTCCATTGAGGCATAACAACTCCCCTTCTTGAACATTTAAAATCGGGAAAACTTGTAACGTTATCCTCTTATGTTATCCTCTTGTGCTCATGTATCTTGCTTCACTCAATTTTCTTATCTTTGCCAACTGTACAAATGAGCAGTCGATTGCAACTTGCAAGAAACCTATCTCGTTTTATCACAATCCTAATGCACGTCGTTATCACCTCTGTTGATTTTCATATTAATGGCCTCTAATTGTTGGTCTCGGTATATTTAATCTGTCTGCATCATACACCATATCCAAAACTATTTTTTCATTGTATTTGGTACTCTCACGTTGATATCAATATTTAATTATAATGTTTCTTTTTAATTCTTGATTCATGATCTAGCTTGATTAATGTTTCTTTTTGTTTTGTTCTTGTTTTTGCAGCTCATCCAAAAGAACAAGATGGTGCAAGAATATACATTGTGCATTCAAGTGAAATGTTATCCCAACCCTGGACATACAAAAATTGAATATGTCTTGCGCAACAATGTTTTGAATGAGGTTACCCACAGGAAAAGAGAGATACGTGAAACAACAACAGACAACGAGGTGGACTACATTGCCCTTATAGAAGGGATAAAAACAACCAAAATGTACAGATCCAATGGCATATCTGTCTACACCAATTCTGAAATCATATGTAGCCAAATGAAAGGAATCTACCAAGTTAGAAAAGATAATTTAAAACCGCTTCATGTAGAAGCAAGAACCATTCCTAAAGAATTCCATATTTTTATGATCAACCACCATTCAGATATTAATAGGATTTCAATTGATCTACTAGTTGGGGAAATGTAAACTCCAAGGGGGGGGGGGGGTGTGAAAAAGGAAATAGTATCAACATTTGTTGCAACAAATTTTAGGCTTGCACATTGTTACACATCTCCGATATGTGCATGTTTTTTCATTGTAACTATTTTGGTGTCACTCATGGTGTGGCTTTTTCAATAAAGAACAATGTTTTCCCCACAATGTAATACATTAAATGTGTATTTATAAATGTGTTGGAATATTTTTTCTCATTCATTCACCATCCATCTATGATATTATTATTTTCATATGTTATTATGAAATATTTGTTGTAGAGGCCTAATCCAAGTTGATTGATCTTGCATATGTCATTTCGAAATATTTGTTGTATATGCCCGGAATTTCGCCGTATGGGCGAAATCATCGCTCTTGTAGGTAATTAGTCGAAGACTATGTTCGTCATGGACAAATACCTTTTAGAGGTCAAAAATGAAAAATTGCATGGAGCAATGGGCAATTTTAAAACCTCAATTCAACATTTGTGGTGTTTGGGATTTGGAATTTTGGTGAGGAGATTTTCAGGTTTGTAATTTTAATAATATTAAAAGTTAACAAAAATAATTCATAAGTTTGTCTTTAGGGAATAAAGTTGATTCCAAAGTCTGCGAATATTAATGGCATATGTCACGTCCCCGTCTCTCTGACCGGCGAAGAGGACGCGACCAACACCAAACATGCTAACAAGAAAACAACCCCATGAACATGAATAGACATCAATGCTGAAATTAAAAACTTAAACATAATACATACAGAGATGCATAATCCATCATACAAGGATGCATGGTTATTCAACATTCAACGGAAGCAACACACATACATTCCAGCATTCAACATGTTCATCATTCTCATGAAATAGTAGCTACAATTGCAAAGATGAAACAATCAGGAGTACTTATCTTTCTGGTGAAGAACTCGCCCCGTAACCAGCTACGTCGCTACAACGTTCCACCCAATCATAGGCCAGTGTGCTCATCAATATCTTAGCAACACTTCCACCCCCGAGCTGGGCATGATTCCTCCAAGGATAAGGGTCAACGCAGGCTTACACATAGCCAAAGTTTGCCAAATAGCCAAACCCACACCGTAGGGTTCACCAGGCTGTCAAGGAGCTAGGAAGGACTAAACACTAAGCTGGTGGCCTCAACACCAGTATTCTCAAGCATTCCCAGCCTCTAATCCCACTCTCCACAGTCCAAATACCAACCACTGCATACCGCAGCAAAACAATCCCTTCACAGCCCTGTGAAGAAGGCAAAGACAACCGGAGACGATCCCAAACAAAAGATGGCACACAGCTCAAGCCCACAAGGCAATTCAGAGTTGTTCTTGGCCCTAGAGTGGCCAAAACAACTCAACAGCAACCCAAAACCAGGGTACATCAACAAGCACAACCCCACAATGAATGATGGAAACAATTCATAGTCCACAAAATAAGGGCATAACTCAGCCAATGGATGTGGGAATCGATAGCCCATAGCACACATAATAAAACTATGGAGACCTTACATAGTCCCAAAATAGAGGAGAAGCCAACTCCCAGCGCAGACATGGGAAAACACAAACGCGGACCGCAAGAGACAGCATACACGGCCACAATCGACAAGGAGACATATACATACCACCGAAACCGGTATGAATCACACAAGCACACAGCCCCGAGCGTGAATGGCTCCTGCACCTGGGAATCCTGAGTGACAGCCATGATTTCACCTGCTCCCTGTGTGAGGAAAACCAACGTAGAATCCCTGTGCATGAGAAGGGGAGAATAACACCACCCCCGACAGGTAACTGGCGCGAGAGAGAAGAAGGCGGACCCTCCGAATAGAAATCACACACCCTCTTCACTCCGCTCCGTGTGAGGAGATGAACCGGCCTCCTCCTGCGTGTCCCTGCGTGAGACTGAGTAGAACATGGGGAGAATTGCCTCGTCGAGAGTGAACAGACCTGGGAAGAGTGGCGTCGTGGGGAGAATTGAATGTTTCTTTTGCCCCATGCGAGTGAAGAGGAGAGTTTGCTAGTGGAGTGGGCACGTGGGCAAGGACTAACAGTCCTGCCACACCCACCACTACTCAACAATAACTGCCCCCAACTAACTCAACAAGACATTAAAGAGGTTGGATGAGACAAGGGAAGATGGTAAATCAAACAAGGTGGTAACACATGGGTTCCCCCCCCATAGACTAAGGTTTGACATCCCCCACCCCTTATCCTTTGGAATCATGCCCTTTTCATTTCAACGTTGCCCTGTCGTAGCTAGTTGTGGGTTTATTTTAATTAATGTGCGTGTTTACATGATGCCAAACTATAATGTGCCAAATAGCATGATATACCATCGGCAACTACCCCTATTGCCGAAACATACACAATCGAATCGATGGTGGGGATTTTGCCTTTAGCTCCTCACCATGATTAATTACAGTATATACATCATGCAAATGGGGTCAAAACCGGGGTGTTACATTCCCCCCCCCCCTTGGAATAACACCGTCCTCGGTGTTCCAATACATAGGAATATATATACAATATATATACAATTGCACATCAAAATTCAAAATTTTGTAGATCTGTCCCACGTTCAATTATTCACTTCGAACGTTCAGGACCAAGCCCCTCGACTTCCATGAACTTCTCCCACTGGTTCTCGGCTTTTAGCTTATCCCGAAGTCTAGGAACTTTGCGGCTATTGCCCTCTTCATGTTCCCTCATTGGGAAATCCCGAGATAAATGATGTCCTCCGAATTCCCAACATTTCACTAGCTGCTTCATCTTTACCTACTCAATTTCCTTTGAGTCTTCATGCCTAGACCGTTTCCCAATGGGTCGCTTGGACGAATGTCCCATCACTGATCCACCTTTCTCTCCTTTGCCGATTTCTCCCAGAAGGATTTTCACCTCCCTTTGCAAACCAATAGAGTCTTGCAAAATCTGGTGGTTCATTTCATTCTTCCTTTTTTGTATCTTGAGCATCTCCCCAAGATTTTCTTGGGTCTTGGAAATCATTTGAAGGGGACTTCCAGCTAAGTCCAACAACTTTTGATCTGCTGCCATGATCAATGTGCACCACCGGGTTTCACTTTTCTCACCTGTGAAATGCACCATTGAAATTCTGTCAGACCAAGCATAACATAGACATTAAAATCAGTCAGTTAATTACCCAATTGGCATGACAGTCCAAGTCTCATCAAGGAAACTTTCATATTTTTTCATGCCTTCCCAACTGGCACATGAGCTCATTCATGTCCATTCTTGGGTAGGGAATTAACTATTCTAGCATTCATAATTTACTTTCAGCAAATACACACATTCCATTTTCAGTCATACATGCATTCAACAATCTTTTGTTTTCACAATGCATAAATATATATATGTATATATAATTAAGAAGAGCAAGAGAGAGCAGCAAGAGTTTTTTCCCCCTCTTTGTTTTGTTCCATCCTAGAACCCACACCACTGCTATGGCTTTTCATGCTCTCAGCCTCTTTCACTTCACCGTGAATGCTGGACCAATCCTTCTTGGTCACGACACTTAGTGTCTTCGGTCTATTCTAGACCTCTAAACCATGGAGTCTCTCCACATGGTTTGTCTCGGCTGCTAGGAACTTCACGGTCTCACTAGCACCTTTTTCATTGCCACACATTCTGAGCTTTCCAGGACAGTCACATGTCTCCATGCACCCCTAGGATTCTCTCATAGTCCTCGCTTCCAGTGATACCTATATCCAAACATTGAATAGATTCACATGTTTAGTTTATTCTCATCATTTTTATCTCTAGAACAAGAGCTTAAAACATCATAACCAAATCATATACACATGTATATTCATAAGCAAAATAATCCAATACTTATTTGTATTGTGCGTTTCCTCGTTTGTCCACAGGATCCTGCTTTGCTTTGCAAGCCTTGGGATCACCTATGGACTTGGATGTTAGGTCAGCACATAGGCTACTTCACGACATCCTTTTATATATATCAGGCATAGTCAAGCCAACACAATTGGGTTTATCAGGCCATCAAGGGGTTGGGAAAGGCTAAATGCTAAGCTGGTGGGCTCATTGCAGAGATAGGAACACCTACACTAGAACTAGCCTGACTTCTAAGACACCCACACACACCCAACACAAGGAATCAGTCCCTTCTCTGCTACACAGTCCCTCAGGCCCTGCATTCCCTTCCAGTGCTATTCAGGGGTTGTGGAGAAGAAAGCCAGCCCTCTAGCTCTGTCTGTGTGGTTTCCAACCACCAGGTTTATTAAGCAAACCAAGCCCCCATCTCTGCTCCCTTTTTACATTTCATATCCACACATGTCTTACTGACATAATTTATACCATCTCACTCATGTTGCTTACCAAACATGCAGTGCATATGAGACATTTCCAAAATGTCCAATGGAGTTTCACCCGAAACCCATTTCCAAGATAAGGGAAAACCTTCCCATGAAGTTTGGCTCCTGCAGGCCATCACACATGATCTTCCTGCAATGTGTACCCCTGGCACATTCATCAAATAGCCAAACAGTCAATCATTACCTGACAATACAATCCAAACTGATTGTTCCATAACCAAGCAATGACATTAGTAATTAAATTCAATAAGAATTTGCAATTCTGTCTACTACAGAAATAAATTTGATTAGCAATGAGGTGATCCTCATTTGTGGGTCTCTCATTAGTAGCACTACTATGCCCATTATAAATTTATGCTTACTAGCATAACATGAATACCCACTTACCATGCGTCCTCCTGACACAATCTTATACAAGCCAACAGTGATTAGTAGTCATCAGCAATTTTTTTTTTTAAATACGAAATTCACAACAACCCATTATGCATACCAAATATTTTCACAACCATGAGATTCTTCTCATAAGGTTTGGCTCTTTCATATGGTAGGTTCTGGCATTGGTCAGGGTCTTACCTCTCACTGCCATGCTTGAAATAATCTACCTGAAACCTGAGCTTCAATCATTCAACACAATCTTATGCAAGCCAATAGTGACTAGTAGTTGTCAGCAATTTCTTAAATCTGAAATTCATGATTCAAATTTAACAACCTATTATGCATACCAACTATTTTTACAACCATGAAACTCTTCTCATAAGGTTTGGCTCTTTCACATGGTAGATTCTAGCATTGGTCAGGGTCTTACCTCTCACTGCCATGCTCGAAATAATCTACCTGAAACATGAGCTTCAATCAACCAAACACTTGGTAAGTCTGGATGCATATAACCTTTTCATTGCTACAACCATCACTGAAGCATTTCCAGAATTTATAAAATTCAAATACTTCCAGCTGTTAGTCATATCAATATTACCAAAACTCATTTACTTCATGCAATCATTATCATACTAACATTTGCAAGGCATAGTCACATCATTCATGCAATTAAATGAAATGTTTAGATACTCCTTACTTCACAAGCGTATCATTTGTACCACCTTGCTCTTCCATTGAGCATTTCTGGCAGGCAACTGACCATGACTATCCTCTTTACGTACTTACTATCCTGCATTCATAACAGCCTTTGAAATAGTTCTAGAATTATCACCAATTCATCATTTCAGCCATTAGTTATTCGTAATATCACATGCACTCATCTCTATGCATTCATGCAATGCATCTCAACATTGCACCTATACTTATGCAATCAGTCACTCACACCCTTCATATGCATACATTCAATGCATAACTACAAGATTTATAAAATCTTTTTAATGCATATCCATTCAATGCTACCTTGCATTGATTCAGGAATACTATGCATTCAACATACCATGCATGGCCTAATCATGTCTACTTCATATAGGATGCATTACTATGATCAAGATCATCAGTACTTACTTTCCTTGGCTACTAAGCTCAATCAACATATATAGGCATGACACCTTTCTATATTCAAATATCCACATGGTATGAGGTCTCTTACCTTTACCACTCCTTGGAGTTTGTCACAATCAAACTCTTACCTGCATGGGTCCTACTTACACCCTTGGCATGACCAATTTGGTTGGTCCTTTGCAGGAGATTGCATAATTTGCTCAACAACTCTTTATCCTGGACTTGTTGCCTCATCCCTTTCTTCATAGGGTTGCTAGTCACATTTTTCAGCATCAACAACATATTCAGCCAGGTCCATGTTGTCATTGGTTTGTCCACTAATGCCAACATCAATGCAATAATCATCGTTAGTGGCTCATTATAAAGGTATAATTCTCAATATCCTATGTATGCAAAGCATATCCTCATGCATTTCATGCATAAAACTTATAAAATATAATATAGTTAGCAAGACAGGGTTAAGGAATTTTCCCTTTTCAAGTCTTTCATCCTTGCATGGAACTCCTCTTCCACACAACAACTGGTTAGCCTTCCTAGTCCTTGCTACCTCTGGGCATGCAATTTTCTAGATTTTTCCATTTGATAGCAACAGCCGTCATTAGCAGTTTGCTGCTCCATGCTTCGATTCTGGTGACTTTCCCTTGTTCCCTACTGGATAAGCTTTCCAACGCCTATCCACATGCTTCATTCTGACCTCGGGTGTGGAAACCACACCACTTCTAAAAACGAATATTTTCACCAAATCTCAGCATTTTACACACAACTATATTTTGGTCTGAGTGCCAACTTCAACCCTATAAACCCACTGAAAAACAACTGAAAATCCCACTGGAAAACAGTCGAAATCTGTTGGAAAATCCCATTTGAAAACTCAAATTTCCTCTACAGAATCGGCTCTCATCGTGACTATCAGTCCGACGTTTCGGCTGTCAAAACAGCTAACATCTTCCGCCGTTTCGGATCCCCAAATAGCTAACATCTTCCACTATTTTGGATACCCAAACAGTTAACATCTTCCGATGTGTCGGCGCTCCAATATTCTAAATCTTTCCGACGTTTCGGCGATTCGATCCTCTAAAGTTTTCTGACGTTTTCTATACTTAGAATTTTTTTTGGAAATTATCTTTTTCCTTCTGCCGCCGCATCGGCTGCTCAATCAACTAAATTTTTTCGACGCTTCCAGCTCTTTGGAAAAACTTCTCCCTTCATCTGCCGCCGCATCGGCAACCTCATCTTCTATTTTCCTCCGATGCTTGCCATCGCATCGGCTACTCAAACAGCTAAATTTTGCTAGTGGTTCCATACTTAGGCGAATTTTCATCTTTCAAAAATTTTCCCCTTTCTACTTTCTTCTGTCGACGGCATCGGAAGTCCTTTCGGCTAACTGAACCGACGTATCGGCTGCTCAAACAGCTAACGCCTTCCGATGATCATCAACACTTAGAAAATTTTTGAATTTTCACCCACGTCGGCTCAATCATGCACTTCCTGCCACCGTTGTTGCCGCCCAAACCTACCAACCCAGTTGACGTTCATTGCCATAAAGGCCGATTCCCAGCCGCTGTTTCGGCTCTCAACACCTCTTCGTTTCCCCTTTCGCCGCTTGACCTTCTTTTCATCGGTGAACTAGTTCCTTCTGCAGCCGCAACAACGGAACACGATCCTTGATCTTCTTCCGATCGGTGAACTGATTCTGACTGGCATCGGCAGTATTTTCTCATCGACAGGCTAGTGCTTTTGGCTTCCACAACGGCGGACGCATGAACAACTTTCTGCTTCCAATAGCTGACGATTTCTATACTTAGAAAAAATTTCGAACTTTCTTTCTTTACGGTGTCGGCAGTCGGAGGCCTTTCCCATTGGACGCGTAGTTGTTTAGCCATCCGCAATGGTGGACACTCGAACAACTATTTTCTGCCGATGGATGCTGAACACTTAGAAAATTTCTGCGACTTTCCTTTCAACGGTCCTCCGTCGGGTGTGCTTCCCTCTAGCTCTTCCGCTACATCGGAAGTCCGTTCCACTAGCTCTTCTACTACATCGGAAGTCTGTCTCACTAAGCGTTCCGATGAGCCTACTGTTCAACACTTAGATTATTTTTCAAAAATTCTTTCCGCCTGCCCCTCATCGGATGGCCTTCCGACGTATCGGAGGAGCTTCCCTTTTAGTTCTTCGATGACCCGATGAGCTCGGCACTTAGAGAAATTTTTCAACAAAATTTTCTGTCATAGCTTCTGATCTCTGCTACACACATAGAAATCCTGCTTCTGTCACTGCACCTTGGTGGTCCATTCAGGCCCATGCTGCGACATGAGCTCTAATACCACACTGTCACGTCCCCGTTCCTCCGACCAACAAAGATGACACGACCAACACCAAACATGCAAATGGGAAAACAACCCCATTAACATGAACATACATCAATGCTGAAACTAAAAACTTAAACATAATACATACAGAGATGCATAATCCATCATACAAAGATGCATGGTTATTCAACATTTAGTGGAAGCAACACACATACGTTCCAGCATTCAACATGTTCATCATTCTCATGAAATAGTAGCTACAATTGCAGAGATGAAACCATCAGGAGTACTTATATTTTTGGTGAAGAACTTGCCCCGCAACCAGCTACGTTGCTGCAACGTTCCACCCAAGCATAGGCCAGCATGCTCATCAATCTCTCAGCAACACTGCCACCCCCGAGCTGGGCATGATTCCTCCAAGGATAAGGGTCAACGCAGGCTTACACATAGCCAAGGTTTTCCAAACAGCCAAACCCACACCGGAGGGTTCACCAGGCTATCAAGGAGCTAGGAAGGGATAAACACTAAGCTGGTGGCCTCAACACCAATCTTCTCAAGCATTCCCAGCCTCTAATCCCACTCTCCACAGTCCGAAGACCAACCACCGCATACCGCAGCAAAACAATCCCTTCACAGCCCTGTGAAGAAGGCAAAGACAACCAGAGACGATCCCAAACAAAAGATGGCACACAGCTCAAGCCCACAAGGAAATTCAGAGTTGTTCTTGGCCCTAGTGTGGCCAAAACAACTCAACAGCAGCCCAAAACCAGGGTACATCAACAACCACAACCCCACAATGAATGATGGCAACAATTCACAATCCACAAAACAGGGGCATAACTCAGCCAATGGATGTGGGAATCGACAGCCCACATAATAAAACTATGGCGACCTTACACAGTCGGGTGATTCCATGAAGATGGGTAACACTTTTTGGCCAAATTTGGCGATGAAAACCTAATTTTTTACTCATGTGCTAGATAGAAGCCCTCAAAACGCAT
>LPNX011099198.1:29799-96874 GCA_001517045.1 Pseudotsuga menziesii
GTTATAGCATAATCCATGACTCCAAAGTTTTCGAATATTTTGAAGTATGATTTTTAAGTTTGTGACTATTATAGTAAAAGGAGTGTGATAAGTTTTATGCTTTTTATAATTGGCATAGCTACAAGTTAAGTGGTTGGTGAATATCGATAGGTGTAGCTAGCAATTTAGTTTTTTTAGAGATGGGTGAGTGTTAAACAAATATTAAACATTAAACTAATTACCAAACCCTTATAAATATCCATTTAAAGTATAACATATATATTAAATTAAGAAAAAAAACATAAAACAAATAACATTTAATAAACAAAAAAGAACAAAAACTGATACAAAGTATACAACGTTAATGAATTATATATTTATAAATAATTAAATAGTGAATTCTTAAATGAAGCTTAAATACTATTTAATAAACAAAAATAAATAAAAATGATAAGAACTATACAACTTTAATGAATTATATATTTATAAATGATTAAATAGTGAATTCTTAAATGAAGCGTATTTAAATCTTAATTAACATGCATTTAAGCATAACAATATACGACAACCATGAAATGAACCTCCATTGTTCACTTGTTACACTCCAGTTAATCTTGTTGATGCCCTCAAGGAAGTCCAAAATATGAGATAAAATTTAAGTTAATATAATTTTAATTTTGTATTATAAAATTATTGTTTTTTATAAAAATAAATTTTAAATTTTTAAATTTATTCCACTGGGAAATATGCCAACATCTGATATTCCAATAGGAGAAACAAGGTATATCCAAATTACACAATCCTCACATTTATTACCAAGGGGCTCAACAAGACAAAGGAGCTCAACATGAGCAAATATGTGAATTACAAGATTTGAAGCTGGGTAGGAACACAAGGTCTTCACTTAGTGAAACCATGCCATAGCACGTTTGTTTGTGGCATATGAAACAATACCCCTAATTTCAATAAATATTGGAAAATACCTCCCAAAATCGTTTTTTTTAAACCCCCTCCCAATATGCCTTCCCAAATTAAAAAAACCCCTATTTTCAGTATATATTGTATGTATCCATTTTTTTCATTTACATTTTTTATACCCCTTTATATATCTACCTAGTATATTGACATGATACCCCTCTTATGACCCCACATGCATTCTACAATGCACCTTGCTTCTTTCAATGTATATTGTGGATGCACATTACTTCACCCATAATGCAATTACTCAACTGCATACCATTATGATTTACGACATCTAATGGTATAACGAAGATATGGGAGATCACCCCTTGTATGTCACAAAGCTTCTTGAAATTCTCAAGCAAACATTTTCCGAGATTCCTTTCATCCTTTGGAAATTCTTTAGAATTTGAACCTGGGCAAAAACTGTGGTTCTTCTCCAAAAGTGTTAAGCATGGAGATATGTTCCCTTTCCATCAAATCTTCCAGAAGAATATCCATCTCCTTTTCAATCCTTAGACACATCTATTTTCTTTTGGTTCAATTACCTGCCAATGTTATCTTTCTGCCCTTCAAACTTGTCTTCTTTGAGACAGCCTACCTTTCTAGGAGTGCTGCTTAATTGAGGCCCATATGACCCACATTTCTTCAGAATCTGAGGGCTTGTCCCACTAGAAATGCTCTTTGTTGTCATTTTTTCATTCTTTTTCTTAAATCTTGGTTGGGCTTTTGAACTATATTGAAGAAATTTAGCAGAGACAACCCTTCCTTTTTTTTCTCTTCTCAAAACTCCCTTCTTGAGGACCATTCCTTGTCTCTATCTTATTTGAAATTCTCATTGGTGTGTTTTTGTCACTAGATTTGTTTTGAATATCAATTACTTGGTATGGTGTTTCACAAGCGTTTTGCATTTTCAATTCTGCTAGTTTTTGTGTAAGACAGGAGATTTCCTTCTCTAGCTCTCTAATTCCCAATTCAATGCAATGATTTTTCACAAGGGTTTCATCTTTACCTCCAATTTCTTTGTGTTCAACTGCAGAATCATTTTTTGTGGCATCTACACCATTTTGGGAAGTAGAGTCTCCCATGTATAACATAACTTTATTTGAATATGGTAGGTCTTTTCCTTCAGTACACACATCAAGGGCCTCTCTCTTTGTCTTTGATGTTGGACCTTGCATTGCAAGGGGAGTGTAACAAGTGTTAGCTATAGACTCATCATTGAATTTTCATTATCCTGAGAGGAATTGATATCCTCTCCCTTGCCTTGGCCTTTACTGGCAAGATTAGTTACAATAGGGGCAGAAGACATATATTTTCATTCACACACATGACAAAGGAAGCTCCCGACCAATGTATCTCTATGTATCTTTGAAACATATATAGAGATATTTTCATTTCTATACATGTATATATGACAACATATAATATCACTCCAATTTACTATAAATAAATATCATATATAGCATATAATATCACTCCAATTTCTTATAAATAATATATATATATTCATTTCTATAATATTTGATTAACTTATAATTTTGGAGACATCTAATATATATAGATATATATATATTTTTTTATTTTTATGTCGAAGACGTTCTTTCTCTGAGGCCTGTTTTTGGCCACCGTGGCAAAATTGGTCGTCCCTCTAACATATATAGTTTCGCCAAGTGTCTTTCTCATTGCACTACATTATCCAATGGGTTTTCGTATTACCCTTGGGTTCCCCATTCATGGTTCATGTTCTGCTGCTCATTGTTCGATGGTAATGTAAATAACACATGAATCGAAAAAAAACTAGCACAGTACTCGATTGTACCCTGGACATCATATGAGCCCACAACTTCGCCATTATGTTGAATTTATTACTCTTCACCGTCAACGCACAAAGTACCATCCATTATGCATGAACCAATCTATGCATCACAACTTTATGTTCGACCTAATTCAGACCAAATGCTCTAGCAGTCTCTGCTCCATAGCGCTTTAGGAAATCCCCAGAGTCTTATTTTGCTTCCTCTTTGGAGGATTTTGATTCTCTTGGCCTTTATTCCTCTGTGTGACAATGAGTGCGAATATGCCATAGATATAACAATAAAAATGTTAAAGGTAGGCCAATATTTTCTCTTCTAAAGGATTTCTATAAATTAAAATAGATATAAACATATTTCAAAAAGACCTGAATTTACTAACTAAAACTGCATAAACCAGAAAGAACATGTATTCAATGTTGTTGCCAGGAAATTCAGTTCATACTCAAGGGTGGTGTATTTTTGCACTTGCTAGACATGATTCTTAATCCATGAACGCATAGGGCTCACAACTTGGATCATATTTTGGTGCCATTTTCATGGTCAAAACATTAAAGCTTTTCTTTTTATTTTCTACTGCCGCTACTCGATGGAATTTTTGTGCAATTTTGATTGACATATTTGCAATAATTTTATTTTATTTTTGGCGACTTTCATTTATGTTTTATCTTTTAAATTAGAATTTTATTTTATTTTTTGCGATTTTCATTTATGTTTTATATTTTAAATTAGAGGCCATCAAAATCAAAACCTACAACAATGAGTTTTGAATTTATATTTTTATTTATTTTTTACATTTCAGATATAAACATAACATTCTAATTTTTAAAATGAAAATTTTAACTAATTATTAAAATATATATTTTTATAAAAAATTATTTTTAAATTTTTATATAACAATTCATTGAAAATAATATATTTGATATATTTACTATGAAATTTTATTTTATTTAACATAAATTATCATATTTTATTTTATTGTAAAAATATCATATTTACATTTTAAATCATAAATTTTTAAATATAGATCCTAAAATGTCAAGAAAGAATGTATTTAATATTCTATATTTTATTAACATGTATTTAAAATAATATATTTTTATATTAAATTTTGTTTAATACGAAATTAAAATTTAAAATATTTTTTTAAATAAATTAATGTATTTAAAATAATGATAATGATATTAATAGTTAACAATATTATTTATATAATTTTAATTTTTTATATTTGTATAAAAATTAAATAAATTTAATATCAATATTAACTAAATGCTTATTTTTTCAATTAAATATTAAATTGTATATTAAAAAAGATATTTTCAAAATTTTCTATGATAATATACTATTTTGATTAATTTTTATTTTAAATATATAATATTAAATACATAAAATATTAAGTTTTAGAATTTACCTTAAAACATTTATATCTATAGTATAATTTTGAGATTTATTTTAAATAAAATTTAATACTTAATATAATATAATGATTAATTTCTTTAAAAATTATTAAAGTTGAAATATATTAACTTAAAACAATATATTTGAATAATATATTTATCTTAGAAATTTGATCTATTTTCATATTAATATTAATTAAATATTTTATAAAATTTTATAATTCATATTTTATAAAATTATAAAATTTTATAATCCATATTTTAAAAAAATATAGTTTTAAAATTATTTTCGTATCAAATAAAATTTCTACAAATATATTATTTTAAATACAAGTTTTTATAAAATATGTAATATATTGAATATAGATATTAAATTTTAATTTTATATTACAAAATTATACTTTTAAAAATAATTTTAAGTTTTAAATTTTATGTTAAATAAAATTTAATATTTAATATAATATATTATTAGTTTAGGTTATTGATATACAATGTTTTATAAAATAAATGATTTTAAATACATTATTTTTATTAAAATATTATATGGTAATTGTTAATGAAAAGTATCTTGCTTTTTTGTGTTATAATTTTAATGGAAAACTTGTTCCTATCATAAATGTTATGTATGTATAGTTTCTAGAGAAGCTTGTCATACTCAAACTCAATGTAATCATTCTATGTGATGTGTTATTCTATCTCTATTGAAATTAATTCATAGTCATTGTTAAGTTGTGATATTCTTAGTTTTAACAATAGCAAAATAATGCATTCACAATAATATATAGTAATAAATCAAAAATAACAATTTTTTATTTGGAATACAATGTTAAAATAAAGAGTAAAATGTTAAAAATAAAGGAATATCATACTAATTTATATAATTATGATTAGACACTTCTTTGAAATGTTTAAGATATGTGTATGTAGAATTATTCTATTTAAATGGTAAGTTATTGCATCTAAAATGTTACCATGATATTGATAAATTTAACATTTTAAGAAAAATAAGAAATCAAAGTTACGAGCCAACTTTGATTACAAAAGAAGATTCAAATTTCTTATAGGACTTTGAAACTTTAAGAAAATCCACCTTCTTATAGGAGCTTATGCAATCTAATGGACTTTATCAAATAAAATGCCATATGTCATATATTCTTTTATTTCCAATTGTGCTATCAATTGCAACAAATCCCTTTTGCATTGTTTCTAGGTGTTTCTACTCATTTTTTGCATAGTTTTCTACATAAATGAAGTATATTGTAGGAAGTTGGAGTGTTTGTCTTTGACCCTCTAGTAGGAAGGTTTTAAATTACATTGAAGAATACCAATGTATATTAATTTCATGTACACACTATTTTAAAGTTATTTGAGCTAAATATTCATATTACTTTTAAATTTAATTAACATATGTGGTGATGGGTATGTTTGTACACTTGTATTAAGTGTTAGATATGATTTGGAAAAGGAATTTCATATGTTTTCTTGGTACTAAAAAAAAGGGTTTGTTTGAACAAATTTAGTTTCTTGAAGTTTTTAATGATGTTAATGAACCTATGCTAGTGTTGGCCCGAATTAACTTCAAAAGAACATTAGATTTAATACTAGGGATACTTTTTTGTGGTAACTGATGAAGGTTCTATTTGATCTTGTTTGTTCTTAACTCCTACAATTACAAATTTCTTAGATGATTGTATTTTCCTATTTCTATTCTATCTCAAAACCAAATTCCATGCTTAAGAACCATTTTGTGTTAAGCTTCAATATGTCTCTGTAAGTTAGGATATTTGTGCAATATTGCTAGTGTTTAAGACTTAAAAAAAATTTGCATTTACGTTTGACAATTTTCACAAATGTTCAACTTTATGGTAAGATTCTAGGTACAAAGGGCTATATATATAATATCATAGTTCTAAATGAGATCAACATATTCTTGTTAACATATACTTGAGAATTTTGTTTTAGAAACTCTAAAATTTAAGATTACTTATAAAAATTGCTATAAAATTGTATATATTACATCAGTTTAGTGTTTTCTATGTTTTAATTTGTTGTAGATGAACACTATTTTTTTCAAATTGCTTCCAAATAGACTCCATTTCCTCTCAAGAATTGATGAATGGTTCCTTTTATGATCTGCACCTCTTTAATTCCTTGTTTTCTCTTGAAGATTGTTTTGACGGTTTATTATCATAGGTATAACCATAGACCCCTTCGACGTTTTATTGCACCTTTTGGGAAAATTACTAGTTATAATATTTGATTAGCATACTTGAAGCCATTTCAATGTTAAATAAATGAGAAACATTTCTACCGCTATGCCATGCAAAGGATACAACTAGAAATTGCAAGTACTATGAGAATTTCAAGCATGATCCAACAACAACGTTTAATAAACAGAAGGCTTCACGCATATCGATCATACGGCTATAAAATATAAACCTAATGAAACTTGACACAAACTCCATCTCTCAAGAGAATCACTTATTTAGATGAATTTCAAAATAATCATTTTGCAACAAATTTACATAAAACAAATCATATTAGAATAAAATATGTAACTGGTATGTTCATGGCCACTCACACCTCCGATCATGGAAAAAATCGAAATAAAATTCTGTTCTCTGTGCTTAATTTCAACATGTCTACAGGGACAGGAAGCTCTTCCCCTGCCAAAGTTGTGCTGGTTACTTCAGAAATAGGAGAATGTTCTTCTGCAAAAGAAGTTCGTGATCTATTCTGAGAAAGGAGGATTTTTGTTTGAGTCTCTTGTTTGTTCGAGCTGGTCTTTGGAGTAGGGATATTTTTGTCTCCTATGTGCCATTAAGGCACATAGCCATGTTTTTTCCTTTGAATGAGGAAAAAATGTTCATGCCACTCCCCACTTTCAATAACAAAATCTCAAAAATATAAATCTTATTGAAGAGAATCTAATCAACACACAAACATTTCTCTTCAAAAATTTATACTAATAGTAACTACTATCTCAAGGCATTTAAAAGTTAAATGATATGAGAAACATTTACGCCATTTCTCGAGGTTGGAGTCATAAAAAAAATAGGATCCCATGGTTGCTGCAAGAGACCTATAACTCTTTGAATGGTAGTTTCACTCAAATATTTGAGTGTCTGATCCCAAAATTAAACTGCTTGACAGGATCCTTGTTGCAGGATCCCTAATCATTCTACAGTTGGCAGACTACTCAAATATTTGGGTGTTTGACCCCAGAATTAATTTGCTTAACATGATCAAAGATATCTTAGATTAGTTGGACGGTGGTTCCACCGAAAAATATGGGGGCTTAACAGCCACTGTTTCTAACAATCATCTAAACCAGATCCATGATGTATTCCTTAGAGTGAAGCACAATTACAAGGCCACCAACAAAGATTCCAATATTCTGGTTATCGGGTGGGATAAGAAAGGATAAGCCTTCTCCATAGGATGCAAGGTCCTCACACGATGGACGGATAAAAAAAACCAGACCAAGGATGAAAAATAAAAGGTTTTAGAGTTCGAGAATGGTGAGACATCGAAAAATTGACTGTCGTTTATGTTGATGTATTTGTAACTTCAGAATGTATTCACTTGTATATCTTATGTACTGTACCCCTATGTTTATTTTGGGAAGTGTTTGTAATGTAATTGATTCATGTCATGCCCCGATGTTCTGATCGGGAGTTTCTATAATGTAAACAAGTCACGTCAAGTCATTGAGGGTAACACTCCTATTGGTCAATGGTTAAAGTCCCCGCAATTGTGGGGCCCTAGGGTTATTAAACTATCTTAGAGAAGTCAGCCCTAGGTGAGTTATTGTAAGTAGGGGCAATAGTCTCCACCGTTGTGTTAAGGATAACCCTCCTTGTTAGTCGGAGGGGAAAAGTTCCCACAAGTTGTGGGGCACTAGGGTTATTAGACTCTCCTAGAGATGTCAGCTCTAGTAAGTAATTGTTAAGTGAGGCCGACACGTTGGAGTGGACATTAAGTGAATGAAAGAATATAAATAGAGAGTGAGCCTCTCTATTTATCATACACACACTCACTCATTGGGGCACATGAGTGAGAGAGAAGTTGCTGTGACAAGAGAGAGACTACTGATGTTGAGAGATCATCTTTATGTTTTCGGGTTTTAATTTTGGTGCTGATTCTATCTCTGAGGAAGTTGTGGGGTTTTATCCTTTATGGTTTCCCTGAGAAAAATTCTTTGTGTCTCTTGTCTCTTGTGTTTATTGCTGTGCATGTTATTCTCTCAATTAAAGATCCTAAGATCATAATGCTAGCTTGAATGATAAAAATCTAACATGGTATCAGAGCTAACCTGAGAAGAGGACATTATCCAGCTACAGAAGCTAGGGCTTCTTACTTTTTGGGCCTCTCTCCACAATCCATCAAAAAAAGTATGATAGGATGACTCTCCATTGAAGTGCGCATCTTTCTGTTAAAGCAGAATTCGATTCCGAGCATTTTCAGTTTTTGGTGTAGGAAAATAGGGCTTCTTAAAGAAGAGGAATTTTTTAGTGAGCCCGGAAAAGAATTGCTCTCCTCATCAAACTTGAAGTTTAGAGACCTGGGTCTAGATTTTGGTTGGGTGAAACTCTGGGAAAGTCAAACCCTAGTTTGACCCCGGGCCGAAAAAAACCTTAAAATACTAAAACTGATAAGTTTTGGTACATTCGATGTATCTCCGGTTTGGAGAAGGATCGAAAGCTGAAACTTTCACAGGATGAAGATACAATCCTTATTTACACCATGTCAAAATTTCAGACTTATATTCTCTATATGCTAGGAGATATGATCCCTCCAAGTTAGGGTTCCAGCCTCTCCTAGGATTCATCCCCAAATAGGACACCTAGGGACAATTGCTATATCTCGGGCTACGAAGGTATAAATTAATTTTTGCAGATGTTCCATAAAGGGCACAAAATTTAATTTCAATGGTCCAAGTTACAGACCTAGAAGATAAAAAAGTGACACATGGAAGTACGTACAACTTCGCTATGCTGAACAGTCCTGAAATAGGTCACCTTGGGAAAATGCTCATAAGTCCCAATTGGTGAAACTAATTCTGATGAAACCTATGGTGTTGGAATAGGGACAGGTGAGGATACCTTAGTGCTAATTTTTACACACAGAGGATAGTAATTTTGGAGATACCACAGAAATAGCATCAGGAATTTATGCAGAAGAAATTGGAAAACTAGGGCTTCCTGTTCCGGGAGCTTCCCTCCACTGTTTTCAGAAAAGGAGTACATTGGACATCTCACCTTGAAGAGATCTATATTTCTATCCAATGAGATCTAAAATATTCCAAGTTTTGAAAATTAGGGTTTCTCTGACAAAACCTGGATCAGCCAACTCCATAACCAAAATGGACACCTCAAATCGGTAAGATCTAATCTTTTGCTGTTTTCATTTGAGGTTTTCATTTCAAAGTGATCTATCACATCAGCTTGATGATGAGCTTGGTGAAGTTGACAACTTCCAAGCATGGAAGTATATGATCTCTTTGAAGAAAATGAATTGGATACCTACATAAGTAGAGAGGTTCTAGTTCCAGAGGGAGATGAGGCTCAAAGCCTTACACAAGAATAACTTGGTCAAGGCCAAGAAGATCATTGCTGATTCAATCATGGATCAATTTGTACCATAAGTGTCTTTCCTAAAGACACTGAATATGTTTGATTCCTTGGCCAAGCTATTTGAAGGGAAGAACATAAATCGGAATATGACCTTAAGAAGCCAGTTGAAGAATGTGAAGATCTAGAATGCAGATACCATACAGTCATACTTTATAAGGGTCTCTTAAATCAAAGAACAAATTGCAGCAGTAGAAGAAGAAGTGGAGAATGAAGAAGTGGTGATAGCCACCTTGAATGGCCTCCCAGGATCATGGAATTCATTCATCCGAGGAATGTGTGCCAAAAGGAAGTGATTACTTTCAATAGACTCTAGGAAGAGCACACACAAGAAGAAGCTCGAATCATAACAAGAGAAAAGAAGATGGAAAGATCAAGCTCTCACCATCCAAAGAAGATCCCTCAAGCGATGAGGAATATGAAGAACTAAACTCTTGCAGAACCTCTTATCCACCTTATCATTTGGATAAGAAACGATGCTCTTATGAATGAACAAGATGATGAAGTTGAAGGCTCAAGAAGGAGTCTACCCACGAAACAAATAAAGATAAGTATTCAATTGTCATTTCATGATATTGTTTTGTTATGCATTTGTTTATATTCAGTTGATGTATTATGCATAATAGAATGTTTGCATTAATGACACTATACTACTAATATGCATGTGATGGGTAAGTAGCTCATGGTGCTATACAAACTCTCCATTGCTACTTATCTAGAATGAAACCTCTTTGCTGACATATTGGATTAGTGCACAATCTCAATGTTGTCCTGGTAGAGATGGAAGGCATCTAGAAAGTTTCCGTGAGATATGGATGAATGTTGTATTGGCTAAAATTGTTGCATGATCACATATTTATGCATAAGAATTTTCCATTATGAATATTCCTTATGAAATGTTTCTAACCATGCAAATGCATTTGACTTGTAGGAAAGATTGCATACATAATCGCTTACAAGCAAAGAAGGATGAGTCTTGTTCTGAAGAACAAGTAACGATAGTTCAAAGATGAAGAATAATATGATGAATGCAGCGACATCATTGATGCAGAACCTTCCAGCCATGAAGAAGTAACCAAGAAGAAAGGGAAGACCAGTTCAAGAAGAATGATGTCTAGGATACAGTATCGATACATGAAGGGAATTTCGTAGTTCCATCATGCAATAGATGGAAAAATCGTGGGATACAAGGAAATATTCATAGCATGAGGCTTCTCACGAAAAGAAGGCATAGATTACAAAGAGACATTTCCAGCCAGTGGGAGTTGAGACACATGACAGGTAGAATCATGTGTGCAAATGAAAGAAGGCCTTGTACGAGTTCGAAAGACACCCATGGGATAACACATACATGATGAGCTTGATGAAGATCTTAACCTTTTCTACAAGGTTGAAGATGAAATCCTATAGAGGATGACAAGGTCACAGATGGGTGCAAGAAGAACTTTTCAAAAAATTTCAAGATAGAGGATCTTGGTATCCAGTTAGTAGCATAGGAAGCTACTTGTCACTCCGGTATAGAATGTTTCAGTGCATAGAGTACGGAATACAGAGGGAGTAAGATGCTCTGCCTCAAAGGGAGTGACTACAAAGTATCTTGAGGTTCGACATGGTATGATAGGATGGACAGATTACTGATGACTCTAGGTTTTACTAAGAGTAAATGGGATTCCAACCTTTGCTTCAAGGTTGAAGACGGAAGACCAGTGATGCTCTTGTTATATGTCGATGACTTGTTCCTGACAGAAAAGAGGAACTCATTAAAGTTGTAAGAAGGAGACTTGCTGCCGAGTTCGAGATGAAGGACTTGGAGGTGTGGACAAGGGAAGTATGCAGTAGAGATATTGAAGAGGTTCAGGATGATGGACTGCAAGGCCATGACCACACCTATGGCATCGAACCTGAAGCTATTGAGTGTTGCTTCATTAGAGATGGTTGATGCTATGATGTATCATCAGATGATTGGTTCCTTGATGTACTTGACGAATACGATACCATATATTTGCTTTTCTGTGAACACATTGAGACATGTTCACCTAATGGTTGCAAAGCATGCAGTGAGGTACCTGAAGGGTACAGTTGATTATGGGCTCAAGTATGAGGTGAATCAAGAGATTAACCTAGAGGGTTATGTTGATTTAGATTGGGTAGGCAGTTCCATCGATAGGAAGAGCACTTCAGGGTGTTGCTTCAGTATGAGATCAAGTGTGATCTCTTGGTTTAGCAGGAAGCAATCCTATGTGGCACTGAGTACAACTAAAGTAGAGTATGTCACAGCTTGTTCAGCTAGTTGTGAGGTAGTATGGCTAAGGAAGCTACTGTCTGATTTATTTGATCTCCAGTTGGATGCTACTTGTATATATTGCGACAACCAGAGTTTTGTGAAGTTTTCAAAGAACCCGATATTCCATGACAAGTCAAAGCACATTGAGATCAAATATCACTATATCAAGGATATGGTGCAGAGAGGAGCAGTGAAGCTCCAGTATGTTGCAATGAACGAACATATAGTTGATGTGTTGATGAAGCCATTAGCCAAAGTGAAGTTTGAGTACTTCAGGGAGAAGCTTGGTGTTATCCAGATCGAGGTTCCCTCCAAAGGGAAGTGATGAGTCCATGAGCCATTCTGACATGGTGAGAGGATTGGTTCCTTCCATGATCAGATGTAAGGGCTAAGCCATTCTATTATGATGAGAGGATTGGTTCCTTGCATGTTATATATGAGTGCTGATCCATTCTGATGTGACTATAGGATTGGTTCCTACATGATCAAATATAAGTGCTGAATTCCATTCTTGGAATGGAGGCACCTGGTCAATTACCACGAACACTCAGTCTGGAACTAAGGGCCATTCTGGTGTGACTGTAGGATTGGTTCCTACATGATTAGATGTAAGTGTAGATCCATTCTGAGGCGATTGTAGGATTGGTTCCTACATGATCAGATGTAAGTCCAGAGCCATTTTGAGGTGATTGTAGGATTGGTTCCTACATGATTAGATGTAAGTGCAGAGCCCTTTCAACATGTAGGTAGGATTGGTTCCTTGCATGGTCAAATGTAAGTGCTGGGCCTTTCTGAAATTGGTTGTCAGATCTTAGTGCTGGGCCTTTCTAATAGGGTTGTGGGATGTGTTCCCACATGGTTAGATGTGAGTACTGGGCGTGCCTTTCTGATATGATTATAGGATTGGTTCCTACATGATCAGATGTAAGTGCTGGGTGGGCCATTCTGACTCAGGGTTAGATATAAGTGCTGGAAAAGACCTACATGGAGGCTAGGCCTACAACCAGCATGAAAAAGGGTTGTCTCTGTAGAACTTCCTATGGCGAGAAGAATCAAGAGATAGCACCTATGATGATGATCTAGCAGAGATGTTCTAGAACCAGAGATGATCTAGATCGAATGATGATCCAGATCCAGTGATGATGATTCAGATCCAGTGATGATCCAGATCCAGATGAATATGACTTTAAGATGACAAGGAATCAATGATGATCCAGTTGATATAGAGAAGAAGACTTGTGTTGCTAAATTGTGTCGAGAGAATACCTTACTAGTTAAGAGGGGGTGTTGATGTATTTGTAACTTTGGAATGTATTCACTTGTATATCTTATGTATTGTACCCCGATGTTTATTCCGGGAAGTGTTTGTAATGTAATTGAGTCATGTCATGCCCCGATGTTTCGATCGGGAGTTTCTATAATGTGAACAAGTCATGTCAAGTCATTGAGGGTAACCCTCCTATTGGTCAAGGGTTAAAGTCACCGCAGTTGTGGGGCCCTAGGGTTATTAGGCTATCCTAGAGAAGTCATCCCTAGGTGAGTTATTGTAAGTAGGGGCAATAGTATCCATTGTTGTGTTAAGGATAACCCTCCTTGTTGGTCAGAGGGGCAAAGTCCCCACAAGTTGTGGGGCACTAGGGTTATTAGACTCTCCTAGAGATGCTGGATCTAGTAAGTAATTGTTAAGTGAGGCCGACATGTTGGAGTGGACATTAAGTGAATGAAAGAACATAAATAGAGAGTGAGCCTCTCTATTTATCACACACACACTCACTCATTGGGGCACATGAGTGAGAGAGAAGTTGTCAGGACAAGAGAGACAATGCTGCTGTCGGGAGATCATCTTTATGTTTTCAGGTTTTTCTTTTGGTGCTGATTCTATCTCTTAGGAAGTTGCAGGGTTTTCTCCTTTATGGTTTCCCCAAGGAAAATTCTTTGTGTCTCTTGTCTCTTGTGTTTATTGCTGTGCATGTTATTCTCTCAGTTAAAGATCCTAAGATCATAATGCTAGCTTGAATGATAAAAATCTAACAGTCTAAGATAGATGAATGAATATGATCCAAGAGTATGTCGTATTCAGACATAGTACTCACAAAATAAACACCTATTAGCATAATTAGCTTCTATACATCAGTTCATTAAGTGAAAAATGTAATATTACTATCCTCATATAATAACAAAATTTAATCCATCCATAAAAATATCAGGAACAATAAAATAAACACATTCACAAGTATCTTAATAAAGATTAATTCGGTCATAAAAAAATTTGGATTGACCCAATTGACGCCTTAATGTATTAAGGGCCAAGTTTTTAGGCTCTTCATTTATCATCCATCATAAAGAAAAAATCTAAGCAACTAAATCTGATGATGACACAAGAGCAGGCTTCAGGAATGCCTGCCTAGGTTTTCGGTTGGATAGTGGACCTTGAAAACCAAGCAAATGCATTAAACAAGGAAATAATTAAAATAATACAAAATAAACTACTAAAATATCCAAAAATAAAAATCAGACAAAGAAAAATAAACGTGTAAAAGTAACAGTTGTTCACTTCTACTAACCTTGGCATTCACACCATGAGGAACAATTCTACCTTCTAACTTCCACTTCAAGTAGTTAGATCTGGTGCATTTTGTGAAACCCCTAAAATATAACTAACAATAAATTAATTACCTATAGTAATTAGGCATTAAAAATATAGAGAATTGGGATTAATGCAAAATATCATTTTCTGTCTCCTAAGAAACTTGAACTTGGCCTGACGCGGAGCTTCTTGGGCATGATTTGAGTGATTGTCCATGCATTAGACTGAAGGAAGGACTTTGCCTATGGCCACATGTGCACAAGTTCCCTGAGGTTTTCCAAATGCTCCCCTCATTCCATTTTGCAACATGTCTCCTGATACATGGTTATTATTGATCATAGTGACAAAACAATCCAACTTTACAGTAAATATTTCAAAGACTCCTCATTTACAGTGGTTGGTACACTTTAATCTCTTTCAATCCCACTGGCCTACTTCCTATGGTCATTCATTGAACATTGATAAATTATCTTCTCTTATTATATATCCCAAAAAAGAATTGGATACCAGAAGACTACATTTACAAATAATAACTTCAGAATTTTGATCAACTTGAAAATTAAACTTGTATGCTGCAACTTCTATTTATGATACTATGCATATTCCCAGAAATCTAAACAATCCTCCCATCTTCACAAGTGATTCTATCTACTTGTAACTTGTAATTTTTCATACTTTTGACATGAAATTTTACATTCTCAGATCAAAATAGATTTTATCATGAACAAGGACATTGCCTGAGAATACTGAGGTATAGAGATGTTTTCATATATGAAATTAAATGATCAAGTTATATAATCAGTGGATTGTGAAAAAAAGTCTAGTTGATCATCTTTCAAGCCAAGTCACATGATTCTCGGAAACAAGACATGTAGGACATGTTGCTACAATTATCTGACATAGGACATGCCAAGATCAAAGGCAAGACATGTGAACCAACACCAAAGCTAAGTTTATGCCCTCTAAATTTGATGAATACAACTAAAGAAACATAACACAATCATTCGAAACTCTTTGGATATTCCAAGCTTCTGATGAATTGGGCCAATAGCAGAAGCAGGTTCATTACTTTCTTGTTAGTAAGCTACAACCACAAAACCGGCAAGTACTCAGAAGAAAATATTGTGTTGAATTTCTTTTCTTTATTTCATTATTGAGAATTGTTCATGGCTATGCCGGTGCAAATAAGGAGCTATGTTTTACATATAAGAACGTTCAAAGAGAAAACACACTAGGTATATTTTTCTTCTATTTCTGCTATAAAGAGATAATGCAGTAATTGGAAGCTTTTGTTTCAATACAGTACAAATAATCACCAAGCCTCCAAGAAAAGTTACCCCTAAGAAGAAAATTATAGAAATCTTGGAATTCATTGACAGTGAAACTAAGGAAAGGAAAAAAACCTTTTGTGTCAATAATTCAGCTAGCAGAACCAGACAAAACCCTACAATCCTATTTACAAATATGTTGAGCCATCATTAGTCTAGAGTTGAGTTTTCTCGGATGGGAAGATATTTTCAAAATATTTAAAAAGAAAGATTATGCGGATGTAATTCTTCCTAGTGACGCCGCAAGAAAAAATATACATGCTAATGTTATTTTTTAATATAAGAGGTTCTCACCTGCACAATATTGTTGATATAACTCCTGTACTTCTTTGCTCAAAAGTTATTGAGTGGATATTCCAAAACATTGAGACATAAAACAAGACAATTATTAATGGTAATGGACAAGGCATTGCTTCCTTTTAGCATCAAAACTGAAGTATTATAGGCTACATCAAATCGAAGCTTTCTTGACAACTTGCTAGGTATAAAAGTTTCACAAGGAACATGATGTGAAAAATATTTTGGTGGGTTGTTGGATAGAAGGAAAGATATTTTTTTGCAAATAATGATATCATGTATTTAATCATAAATCTAAGATCTCTCTCTATGTTATGGCCATGATTTGCAGATTATATGGACAACCAAACTTTATACATTTTAAGGATGTTTAGGTTCCCATCATCGACATTGCATTTACAAAAGGTTTAGTATTCAATTGGGAAACCATACTATATTTTGCAATGCAAAAAGCAATAGAAAATGCTAGGAGTCATAATTCTATTTTTTTCCCTACTTTCTATGTGGCACCTTATCTATTGGATATTGTATGTGCATATAATCTTTTTCCAGGGTTATGGCGACACTAGAATATCACTAGAAGTTAAGTTCATGTTTATTGTCAAAGCCTATGGGAGAATAAATACAAAAGAAACTATGAATTGATATGTGACCATTCATTGCTCTTTTATATTGGCTAATTTTCTGTAGAGGTGTAACACCCCAAAAATGCACAAATATTTAAAATTTTTCAATATGACATTTACTGTTAATTCATAGTCTAAAAATGTTAGTTTAATAACTAACTTTAGTTTAATTAATAGATAGATTACAAGACATGACATTAAGAGTAACTTAGGAGTTAATTTATCTTTTGTTAATTGTAACTAAAAGATATAGAATTATACTTACTAACTAGTAAGTCACATGCTATTACCCGTAAACAAACTTTAATGATTTTCAGTCTTAATAAAAGTTTATCAAAAGTTGAAGAGTTCAATTATTTGAGTTCATATCATTGGTTTGGTTGCAATCATGTGTATGATTTTGATGGTTGTTTCTTTTCTTATTGAAGGGGGGCTAAAGGTTATCCCGAGGCTTACTTAGCTTTTCTCAAAGCTAACACAGGTCTGATGCTTGTACAAGATTCACAGGTAAACTTTCTTCCAGGTTACGATGTAAGAAAATTAGGGCTCTGAAGACTGATCGAGTAAGTTGGGAAAGAAATCCTCAAACTCTATTTAAGGACCAGATTATTGAAGTGTAAGAAAATTCTAGGCCTATTGCCAAGACTATTTTCTCTAGGTAGCAATGAGGAGTTGATAACGATGATTATCTATTTTAACAAGTAATTATATGTTTGATGGGATATAATTTTCAACATGCTTTTAATTGTTTAAGGTATTGGAAACCCTAATAATTTCCATATGATTTATAACTATGGAAATTATACATGTTAATTTCCAACACTTTCCTAAGCCTAAGAATTAACCTTAAAGAATTTGTAATTATAGAATAACTATAATATAAACAAAACTAATTCTAAGCATGTATTCAATGCATACAATTACACTAACCTATAAATATATTCAAGCACATCATAAAAACAATCCTAGGTGTATACTATATGCATAACATTGAAAGGTCTTGTTTTTGACAGTGTAATGGTATTACATTAACCATGTAACGCAGGTTCACAACTATATCAAAACCCAAAGAATTTCTCAATAGTGGAATCCATATGGGGATTGCTCGTTTGAAGAAGGGTTTTGGTGCTAAACCCTATGCACAAAACATTAAACGTTTCCCTAAACAATGCTCAGCTTCATTGTTGTTTATTTTTGGCAAGGGAGAGTGGCTTATAGGCCTGGGCCTTCTCGGGTCTTTTGCAACGATTTTCACCCTTGGATACCTGTGGGTTAACAAGCTCAAACGCTGGTTCTTCATCATTGTCGTGGTATTCAAGCTCAACGTTTAAAACAATGATTATTCTCGTTGCCGTGGTGTTAGCAGGTCGGAGCTTAAGTACTTTGTCAACACTGATCTTTCAGGCTCAAAGTTAAAACTGGTAAGTCGTAATGACTCCTTCCATCATTTTTTTATTTTATTTTATTTATTTAAAACAAGCTATATATTAACAGATTTTAATGTTTGTTGTTTTAATTTAGACGGGAAAAATACTTGGCATCACACACTTGGGTGCTAAGACATAACCCTGAGCTAAGAAATGGGAGCAAATAAGGCTTTTGTTAAGCCTCAGACCCAACCCTGGGGTGCCCTTCATTGCTTGCATTTGCAGTGGTGTCGAGTGTAAACGTAGTCTGTTTATTATGGTATTCGTTGCTTGTAGCAACTTACTGTTTGTTTTTTGGAAAAGAAGAAGGAGACCATATGGCCACCCTAGGGTTTCGTAATGAGCTACGACTCTTGTAAATAGAAGACAGGGTGGGATTATTACTGTTTCAGTTTTTTTTTTATGGGTTGGACCAGAAGGAGACTATAATGTTTAACTTTTGAATAATATGAAGACTCTGATTATATTTACCTTGCCATTTAAGAGCCAAAGGTATGACCGTAGTGTATATAATTGTTATCAATGATTTCCTTTTTTGAATTCAATTGCACTATGTGGTTAAGATTTTGTAAAGCATTCTCTGTTATTAAAAAAAAAACTTGGTTGTGATTTAAACTATGGCTATGATCTCGCAAAGCCATTTGCATGTTGGCTGTTTTTATAAAAGAATTGATACCATAAGGATACACCTAGGGTTTTGATTTTAATGAAAATTATTTTGGGTATTTTAGGTTATCTTCATTCTTCTATTTTAGTGGAATAAATAATAGTAAAATTATAATAGTTTTCTCTTTAAATGGAAACACTGGAAATCTATCCTTGATTTTCTTAATTTGTTGGATAAATATTTTGAGAGATAAGTAATAGAATTTATCTTAAATATACAGTTTGACTATTTTAAACTAAATGCTAGCTGAGGTAAACTTCTTGTTGTGTTAAAAAATATTTGTATGAATGAGTAGGTTTTTAGAAGGATAGTTTATTATCTTAGTAATAGTATTCATTTTATACTGTATGTTTGCAGTTTTTGTTTCCTAAGTACTTAAAGTAATATAATACCATAAATGTTATAATATTTACCATTTTCAGTCTATTAACTGTTCATTATGAACTTATTGTGTTGATGTTTAAAAAGGAACAGTTTGGGGTTAAACTGAGCATTACTTCTTGTAATATAACTAGAATATTTGTTTATGATTTAGGTAATAAAATATTATAATAACGAATGGTTTATTAAGTATAAATTTAATAGTTGTATTGCAGCACTTATTATTGTATTATCTTATACACAGTCTAAAAACCGTGCAACAAAAGCTTACTATAAAGACTCTATGTAATATTCTTAGAGGTTTTTATATAAAAGAAATAGTTCTAGAAAAGTATTATTATGATATCCAACTAAAATAACAGTGAAAGCTTCCAATGTTAAATCAGTTTCAAACACCTTATCCATGTATAATCATTCTTATTTGCCTCTAAACAAATCTTCTATACTAGAGTAGTTCATCGTGAGATGAGTGGAAAAATGCAGAAAAAATTTTTTACTCATCATTCCTTCATTTCTAATTCTAGGTTTATTTGTTTAGATAAACATGTACAATAGACTTTCCTAATTAAATGCAAAATTAAGCATTTCACTAGCAGATTCATAGTATCTAATTATTAATAGCAAAACTAAACATGGCTACTTTCATTCCAGTAATTTAATTTGACATCAAATAAATAAGATAACACAATGGAACTTGAAATTTTGCAGAGGAGACAAACAACCCAAGGATCCCATTCCACCCAACCTTTTTCCTGAAGATAGCTCAACTACTTGTCTTAGGACCCTCGAGCCTGTCCACTGATCCACTGGGATGAAAGCCTTGTGTGAAGAAAGGGGATTAAATACCCCTTCAACTCCATAGAAGTACTTAACAACAATACTTGTATCCTCAACAGTAAATAATTCAGCTAACAAGCTGAACTAGTTTTGAAAATAGTCTTAATCACTCAATCCACTTCTTCCTTTCCCCTCATTGAATCTCTTGTGCGCCTTTCTCAACTTCAAAAATTTCACAAGGTAATCATTGAAAAACCTCCTGCTAAATTTAATGGATAGATATATGCATGCCTAGGTATTTTTGGTCAGTTTTTCAATTAATGAGCCACCTTCTCTCTTCCACTTTCTTGGGGAACATGGCCATAAAATTAGGGAAGTTTTCCCCTGCAACAGCTAGAAGTTGTTGAGGATGCTTCCATGTGTCAATTTACTCTCACCTCAGTCTATTCCTCCTAGTGGGCCAGTGGACACTCATTCAATAACCTACTTAGGCTATTTGTCTCATCTTTTATTAATTAACTAATAAAATATTCAGCATAATTAATTATAGTCATCCTTTACCCCACATGGTCAATAGTCATAAAATTTACAATAAAAGTAAAATATAATGTTTTCTTAAACATAAAATGTTATTGAAATTGGGGTACATGACATACACTTCTTCTTAAGTCCAACATCGTCCTCGATGTTGCTTTATTCATCATTCTCGGAGCTGCCGTGTAACAGAATTGGATACGCTGCTCGCATATGACTGTCCAATTCCTAGGTTGCTTCTTCTGGACTAAGGTGCTTCCATTGCAGCTTCACCTGCCCAATGGTGTGATTTCGAAGCAAGATCTCCCTCTTGTTGAGTATATAGTCCGGTTCCACCAGAAAATCTCCTTTGGTTCCACCTGCACATCATTCTAATTTATCACATGAGTAGCATCATGTACATATCTTTTCAAATAGAAATATGAAAAACATTATGAACTTTAAGATTCGTTGGTAAGGCCAATTGATATGCCACCGGTCCAACTCTAGACAATATTTCGAAAGGCCCACAGCACATGGGTACTAGCTAAGCACAACTCCCTAATTTTAAGGAACCCTTTTTAGGTTTTACCTTAATGAAAACATGTCCGCCCACTTGGAACTCTTTCTGAGTTCATTTAGTATCTGCTTGACTCTTATGTCTATCTTGTGCAACCTTTAAATTACCTTGTACCTGCTTCACGGTTAATTCCATTTCCTTTAATAACGCAGGCCCTAGTATTATCCTATCAATGGGATTACTCCATGAGATGGGAGTATTTCTTTTTCTACCATACAAAATTTTGAAGGGGCTGAATTTTGCTGAAGCTTGGTAGTGGTTGTTGTATGCAAACTTAACCAAGTGTAAGTAGTCCTCCCATTTACTTGGTTGTTCTCTAACGTACATCCTTAGCATATCTTCCAAAATTTGATTTACTCTTTCATCTATCCATTCATTTGCAAATGAAAAGATGTACTAAAATTCAGAGTATTATCTAGACCTTTAAATAAAGATTTCCAGAAATTTCCCGTGAATTCAGAGTCCTTGTCAAAAATTATAACTTTTGGAATCCCATGCAAATGAAAAATTTGTTTCCTAAATATTTTAGCAATATTAGCAGCCTTATGAATGGTCTTTACTAGTATAAAATGGGCTTCCTTACTAAGTTTTTCAACAACTACCATTATAGAATCATTCGGGTTTTATTTCTAGGCAAACCTGTAATAAAATCAATATTGATTATTTCCCATTTCCAGCTAGGAATTGATAACGGTTGTAATAAACCGGTTGGATGCTGATGTTCAGTCTTAACCTGTTGACATTCAAAAAATCTAGCAATATATTCTGCCAACTTATTATTCATATTCGACCAAAAATAATATTTCTGTAATATAGTTATTTTCTTTTGATAGCCAGGGTGTACTGAATACAGAATTTTATGTATTTCATTTAAAATCAGCAGCTTAACTTTAGGTATGTTAGGTATATACAACTTATTTTATAAAGTATTAACCCTTTTTCATTTAGACTGTAACCTGTTTTTAAACTTTAAGTTACATTTTCTCCCACTTTAGCTTGCAATTTTTGGTAATTTTCATCCAATTTTACTCCTTCTTCGAGTTGATCTTGTAAATCTGTTTTGTAAGTACTGGTTGATGCCATAAAATTTAATCTTGCATTTCTGCTTAAAGCATCAACTACTTTTGTTTCCTTCCCCTTTATATGTTGGATCTCAAAATCATATTCACTAAGGAAAGCTAGCCACCTAGCTTGCCTTGCGTTTAAATTTGGTTGATCTAGCAGATACTTTAAACCCTTATTATCTGTCATTAAATTAAATTATTTCCCGATCAAGTGATGGTGCCACATCTTTAATGCATGTATCAAGACAACCAATTCTAGATCATAAGTAGCGTAATTTTTCTTGTGAATTTTAAGTTTCCTAACTCGTACACTATTACGTGTCCTTATTGAGTTAAGACCCCACCAAGGCCATCATTGCATGCATCAGTGCATACAACAAAGTCCTTGTTAGGATCCACAATTCTTAAAATCAGTGCAATAGTTAATAATTCTTTTTATTTCTTAAAACTCTCTTCACATTTTTGATCCCATACAAACTTCTTTCCTTTCTTCTATAGAGAAATTATGGGATTCGCAATCCTTGAGAAACCCTCAATGAACCTTCAATAATACCCGGTGATCCCCATGAATGACCGTACATTAGTCACATCCTTTGGGACCGACCATTCATTAATTGCTTTTATTTATCTGGATCAATCGAGATTCGATATTTAGTATTACGTGACCCAAGTATTGTATTTTATCTTTGAAGAAGTCACATTTATTGAAATTGGCATAAATCCGATGTTCCCTTAACACTTGCAAAATGATTTTTAAATGTTCCTCATGCTCTTCTTTAGTCTTAGAATAAATTAAAATATCATCAATAAAAACTACTACAAACTTATCTAGATATTTATGTAATACGTTGTTCATTAAACACATGAATATTGATGGGGCATTAGTTAGCCCAAATCCAAATGGCATGACAACGAACTCATAGTGACCATATCAGGTCCTAAAAGCCATCTTGAAAATATCCTCATCCTTAATCCGAACTTGATGATAACCAGATCTTAAGTCAATTTTTGAAAATACTGTTGCTCCGTGCAACTGATCGAACAGATTGTCTATGTGAGGCAACGTGTATCCATTTTTAATTGTCATCTTATTAAGCTGGTGGTAGTCAATGCATAAGCGCATAGTTTTGTCCTTCTTTTTAACAAAGATGACCAGTGCTCCCCAAGGAGACACACTTGGTATTATATACTTTTTATCTATCAGTTCTTTTAATTTTGATTTTAGTTCATTAATCTCTAAAATGTTCATCCAGTAAGCATATTTTGAGTTAGGCACTGCACCGAGTACCAGCTCAATGGTGAAATCCAACTCTATTTTCGTAGGCAATCCTGAAATTTCTTCCAGAAATACCTCCAAATAACCTCTCAGATTTGGTATATCTTCTAATTTTAGTTTGTCTTTTTTTTTAATGTGTTCTTCATTAGTTATAGTTACAACAAAAGCTTTACATCCCTTCCAAACAACCCTTTTTAGTTGTAAGGAAGAAATATGTCTGATTGATGTTTTCCTAGGGATTCCTTTTAATGTTACCATTTCTCCTTCGTTATTTAGGCAGGTAAATTTTTTTATCAAAACAATTTAACACTACTCGATGCTGTTCCAACCAATCCATTCTAATTAATACATCATAGAAGCCTAATGAAAGTACATTCAACTTTACATAAGTTTCAAACTGATTCATAAATAATGTGTAGTCTTTCACAAAATTAATTACTTTTTTTTGTTGCTCATGTAGCTAATTGAACCAGCCATGACTTTGCAAATTTCTCTACTGGTAGTTTACTTTTCTCTACTAAAATGGGAGAAACATAACTCAGACTAGCCCCTGGGTCAATTAAAATAGAAATGGGCTTATGGTTAAGCATACCTTCTACTTCCACCATGGAAGTCTAATATTCAGCCTATCTGTTTTTCAGCACTCCATTGATTCTGGGCATCCCTCTTGCTAAATCACCAATCGTTGTTTCTTCTTGCACAACATGAATGTTGTTGACGATCTTCTTACTGTTAGGATAGATTGATGCACAGTGAGGTCCCTGGCATTACCAACATTTTACCGGTTCCTTACGTTCGTTATTTTTAACGTAATTACTCTGATTATTTGTAAATTCTTTATTTCTTATGCTAGTAGGAATTTGATTGAGTTAATTTTATTTCCTTGAAAATTTTAGTTAGGAACATTGCGTGAGTTATTATGCCCAAAATTCCGATTAGGTGTGAAACCCTTCTTTCTATGTTCAAAATTATTAGACTTCTTTGTCTTCCAGTTACACATGTTCTCTCTTTTCTGGTCCCGCTCATAGATGAAATTTGCTTTTCGCATGGCCTCTTCAAGGGTTTTGGGATTATCATATTCAATTCCGTCCTTAATATGAAAAGGTAAACAACTTAGAAACCTCTGCACCTTGGGTTTTTCATCAACAATATAAGGCACATACCGTAGTAAGCTTAAAAATTTACAATTTATCTCCTTCATATTCATGGTTCCCAGCTTTAGGTCATAAAATTATTTAGCTCGTTTCTCGTAATATTGCTTTGACATAAATTTATTTTTAAACTACTTTTTAAAAGTGCTCTAGTTTATATTCTTCTCTTTTATGCCCTTAACTCACTTTATGTCCTGCCGCTAGATGTCGGCTTTTCCAGTTAAGTTATATATTTCCATCCTTGCTTTTGACTGATTTGAATAATTATATATTTGAAAGTGACTTTTTCATTCCTGAAAGCCATGCTTCGGCTTCCTCTCCTTTTTGTAATTCGTCATTAAAAGTTGGTGGTTTAATCTTTTTAAAATCCTATGAAATCTCTTCATAGGGTTTGTACTTCTTCTTTCTAGAGTGATAATTACTCTCGCTACTATCACTAGAATACTGGTGTTTCTTTCTGTGCGAGTTACCATTAATTTACGAAGAAGAATTGCTTTCAATTTTAGATTATTTTGACTTCTTACTCTTATGTTGGTAGGACATTGTGTCAGATTCTATCTGTTTATCCTTTTCTTCATTATGAAACTTTTCCAGCAGTATTTCATTCAGCTCCTCCTGAGCTCTTAGGATTCTCTCATTTTCTTTGTTAATGGTCTCCATTTCAATTTTTAAATCCTAAATGTTTGCAGTAATTCAGATGAGTTATTAGTTATATCTTCTTTAACAACTTCTTTTCCAGAATTATTTTGTTTGTTTAACGAGGACCTCTCTTCAGCATAATCTTCAAGTCCTTCCATACCCGCAAATCTAATTCATAAAATATTATGTACAACAACATTTAAAATCATAAATCTCTATCCATACTTTCTATTTAATTTTTGTTTATGCGTGCTGAGCCACTTCATGCCTAGTGTCTAAACGTAGGCTCTGATACAATATGTAACACCCCAAAAATTCACAAAGATTTAAGATTTTTCTATGTGACATTTACTGTTAAGTCATAGTCTAAAAATGCTAGTTTAATAACTAACTTTAATTTAATTAATAGATAGATTACAAGACAGGACATTAAGAGTAACTTAGGAGTTAATTTCTCTTTTGTTAACGGTAACTAAAAGCTACAGAATTATACTTACTAACTAGTAAGCCACATGCTATTACCCGTATACAAACTTTAATGATTTTCAGTCTTGAATAACGGTTTATCAAAATTTAAAGAGTTTCAATTATTTGAGTTCATATCATTGGTTTGGTTGCAAGAATGTGTATGATTTTGATGGTTGTTTCTTTTCTTATTGAAGGGGGGCTTAAGATTAGCCCGAGGCTTAGTTAGTTTTTCTCAAAGCTAATGCAGGTCCGATGTTTGTACAGGATTCACAGGTAAACTTTCTTCTAAGTTACGATGTAAGAAAATTAGGGCTCTGAAGACTAATCGAGTAAGTCACGAAAGAAATCCTCAAACTCTATTTAAGGACCAGATTATTGAAGTGTAAGAAAATTATAGGCCGATTGCCAAGACTATTTTCTCTAGGTAGCAATGAGGAGTTGATAGCGTGATTATCTATCTTAACAAGTAATTATATGTTTGATGGGATACAATTTTCAACATGCTTTTAATTGTTTAAGGTATTGGAAACCAGGGATGATTTTAAGGAACCATACTTATTTAAAAGTGTATAAATGTTGGTGAATCTTACCAATTCTTAAAGCACCATCTATAAAATGTTTGGCGATATTTTTGAAGAAGTATTTTAATTTCCAAGGATTTTATATCGTTTATATAATAGTTTGGAAATTTTCAGGGTAAAAAAGTTTTACCCCATCAAAATTGGGCGAAACAGGGCTTCAAAATATGCAAAATGGCGAATCTTTTTTGGAGAAAACCCCCTAAAAATAGCCCATGGGCTAAATTTCACCCCTAAAATTATCCATGTTGGAGACCCTAGTACATTCCATATTATTTATAACTATGGAAATTATACATGTTAATTTCTAGCACTTTCCTAAGCCTAAGAATTAACCTTAAAGAATTTGTAATTATAAAATAACTATAATATAAACAATACTAATTCTAAGCATGTATTCAATGCATACAATTACACTAACCTATACATATATTCAAGCACATCATAAAAACAATCTTAGGTGTATACTGTATGCATAACATTGAAAGGTCTTGTTTTTGACAATGTCACGGTATTACATTTACCTTGTAACGCAGGTTCACAACTATATCAAAACCCAAATAATTTCTCAATAGTGGAATCCACGTGGGGAATGCTCATTTGAAGAAGGGTTTTGGTGCTAAACCCTATTCACAAAACATTAAATGTTGCTCTAAACACTACTCGGCTTCATTTTTGTTTATTTTTGGCAAGGGAGAGTGGCCAATAGGCCTGGGCCTTCTAGGGTCTTTTGCAACGATTTTCACCCTTGTATACCTGTGGGTTAACAAGCTCGAACCCTGGTTCTTTTCCATTGTCGTGGTCTTCAAGCTCAACATTTAAAACAATGATTACTCTCGTTGTTGTGGTATTACCAGGTTAGAGCTCGGGTTCTTTGTCAACACTTATCTTTCGGGCTCAAAGCTAAAACTCGTAAGTATTTAAAACAAGCTGTATATTAATAGAGTTTAACGTTTTTTGTTTTAATGTAGATGGGAAAATTACTTAGCATTGCGCAATTAGGTGCTAAGGCGTAACCCTGAGCTACGAAATGGGAGCAAATAAGGCTTCTGGTAAGCCTCAGACCCAACCCTGGGGTGCCCTTTGTTGCTTGCATTTGCGGTGGTGTCGAGGGTAAACACAGTCTGTTTATTATGGTATTCATTGCTTGTAGCAACTTACTGTTTGGTTTTTGGAAAAGAAGAAGAAGGAGGCCATATGGCCGTCCTTGGGTGATAAACCTAGGGTTTCATAACGAGCTACGACTCTTGTAAATAGAAGATAGGGTGAGATTATTACTATTTGATTTTTTTTATGGGTTGGACTAGAAGGCGACTATAATTATTAAATTTTGAATAATATGAAGACTCTGATTATATTTACGTTGTTTTTAAGAGCCATAGCTATGGTCGTAGTGTATATTATTGTTATCAATGATTTCCTTTTGTGAATTCAATTGCACTATGTGGTTAAGATTTTGTAAAGCATTATTTGTTATAAAAAAAATACTTGGTTGTGATTTAAATTATGGCTATGATCTAGCAAAGCCATTTGCAAGTTCGTTGTTCTTTTAAAAGAATCGATACCGTAAGGATACACCTAGGGTTTTGATTTTAATGAACAATATTTTAGGTATTTTAGGTTATCTTCATTCTTCTATTTTCTTGGTATAAATAATAGTAAAATTATAATAGTTTTCTCTTTAGATGGAAACACTAGAAATCTATCCTTGATTTTCTTAATCTGTTGGATAAATATTTTGAGAGATAAGTAATAGACTTTATCTTAAATATACAGTTTGACTATTTTAAACTAAATGCTAGCTGCGGTAAACTTCTTGTTCTATTAAAAAAGGTTTGTATAAATGAGTAGGTTTTTAAAAGGATAGTTTATTATCTTAGTAATAGTATTAATTTTATACTGTATGTTTACATTTTTTGTTTACTAAGTACTTAAAGTAATATAATACCATAAATGTTATAATATTTACCATTTTCAGTCTATTAACTGTTCATTATGAACTTACTGTGTTGATGTTCAAAAAGGAACAGTTTGGGGTTAAACTGAGTGTTACTTCTTGTAATATAACTAGAATATTTTTTTATGATTTAGCTAATAAAAGATTAGAATAACGAATGGTTTATTAAGTATAAATTTAATAGTTGTATTGCAGCAGTTATTATTGTATTATCTTTTACACAGTTTAAAGACTGTGTAACAAAAGCTCACTATAAAGACTCTATGTAATATTCTTAGAGGTTTTATATAAAAGAAAGAGTTCTCGAAAATGATTATTATGATATCTAGCTAAAATAACAGTAAAATCTTCTAATGTTAAAGGATTTTTAAACACCTTATCCATGTATAATAATTCCTATTTGCCTCTAAATAAACCTTATGTACTAGAGTACTTCATCGTAAGATGAGTGGAAAAATACAGAAAGGTAATTTTACTCATCATTCCTTTATTTCTAATTCTAGGTTCATTTGTTCAGATAAACATGTACAATAGACTTTCCTAATTAATTAAATACAGACTTAAGCATTTCACTAGCATATTCATAGTATCTAATTATAAATAGAAAAACTAAACATGGCTACTTTCATTCCAGTAATTTACTTTGACATGAAATAAGTAAGATAACACAATGGAACTTGGAATTTTGCAAAGGAGACAAACAACCAAAGGAACCCGTTCCACCCAACCTTTTTCCTGAATATAGCTCAACTACTTGTCTTAGGACCCCCGAGCATGTCCACTGATCCACCAGGATGAAAGCATTGTGTGAAGAAAGGGGATTAAATACCCATGCAACTCCACAGAAGTACTTAACAACATTACTTCTGTCCTCAACAGTAAAGAACTCTACTAACAAGCCACAATAGTTCTGAAAACATTCTTAATCACTCAATCCACTTCTTCCTTTCCCCTTATCGAATCTCTTGTGCACCTTTCTCAACTTCAGAAATTTCACAAGGTAATCATTGAACATCCTCCTGCTAAATTCGATGGATAAATATATGCATGCCTAGGTCTTTTTGGTCATTTTTTCAATTAATGAGCCACCTTCTTTGTTCCACTTTCTTGGGGAATATGACCATAAAATTAAGGAAGTTCCCCCCTGCAACAGCTAGAAGTGGTTGAGGATGCTGCCATGTGTCAATTTACTCTCACCCCAGTCTATTCCTCCTAGTGGGTCAGTGGACACTCATTCAATAGCCTCCTTAGGCTATTTGTCTCATCTTTTATTAATTAACTAATAAAATATTCGACATAATTAATTACAGTCATCCTTGAACCCACATGGTCAATAGTCATAAAGTTTACAATAAAAGTAAATTATAATGTTTTCTTAAACACAAAATTTTATTGAAATTGGGGTACGTGACAAGAGGACACCCTAGAATGACTGAAGAAGCAAATATGATATCAAAGGAATAATGGGAATCGGTATTTACCAGAAGATTATACCTGCTTAAGAATTTTTGGGGTAACTTCTCCCCAATTACTCAAATAGTCCCCCAAACAAATTGGTCCTCGAAGAAATTGCTTACTAGAGTAAGAAAGCCAAAATATCAAAATTGCTAATAGCTGGGCTTGCCATTACACATGTTGCTATAGACAAAGTGAAAACATACATTGTATATGTATAAAAGCATGTTTCTATAGACAAAGTGCAAACATACATTGTAGATGTATAAAAATTGAAGAAGAAATTGTTCTATTGGAATTTATCATCTTTTCTGAAATATTTTTGAGAAGATAATGAATCTAATGTATACACCATGAAATACTTTTACACGAGTTTTCAAGCTACAAGTATTAAGTTTTCATTTTTCCATTTTGTATAGAGTAAACCTGAAGTGGAAATAAACTCAAGTTAAATTTGAAGACCAGTTTCTATTCGTTAAGCATAGTCAGAATAAAGATTTTTGTTTCAGGAAGAAATTTGTGAGATTGAGCAAGAAGTTATCAACTGAGGTAAGATAGCTCATGGTACTTAGAATAAAATTGAAGATAAGTGGCTAGCTTGTATTAAGGTTTGAGATTGAGGATACTACAAACCACTGTCAACTTCCTTCTCTTGGGTAACTTGAAAATTTCTATGTAGTGCACCAAGTTGTACAGTTACTAGAGGATTCATTGAAAGAATACGGAGTACAAGTACAAAGAATGCCATATGTCGATAAGATATTGAATTCATTATTGGCGAGCCAATGAAGATAGCTCAAATTCATGCGCCTTTCCTAAGGATGAGAAGTATATAAAAATATTCATTTTTCACTTACCATCCTTGAGGGCCCACTAAGACAACACATTTTTCCTTTGATTTATAATAAATAATTGCCCAAAGGTCAAACTCCAAGTTCACCTAGTAGTTTGGTAAAGTAGTAAGTTATTATAACTAATTTCAAGTTATATTTAGTAAAATATTGAAGAGGAGGAAAGGGGTGTTTGATAAAGACATTTTGTAAAATCTATTTTTGAAAACAACTTGAGAATCCAGTTGTTGGCCAAGGAGTTGTAAAACTAAAGAAAGTGTTTTCATGCTTACGTTGAATTGTGGATTACTCTTAGTCTCAATAATCAAGTGTTGATTGTACAATAGGAAATCTAATTAGCATTTCATATTATTTTATATGACAGATGATATATTTTTTTTCTTCAACAAATCTATATTGTGGAATAGAAATTAAATATTGAGTTGAATTAGAGATTGTTTTATTTTAATATAAACAACTCTATTTTTTTTTTAACTTTTGGTAGAACTATTTCACAAATGTTTCTCTAAAAGATAAAATATCCATCATTTCTATTCTTTAAGGTCACACCAAATCTTAAGAACACATTAGATTCTATTATTTTGAACATTTACAAGTTATTAATGCTTGCATTCTCTTTAAAAGCTTAAAAAATTACCATCGAAAGGTTTACGGGCCATTAATTCGAAGGGTTATTCTATACCAAATAGGAAAGGGTCTAGCTGGGCCTTTTTTTTGGGTATAACCCTGCTATTGGTGCTCAGTGTTTGGTTCTGTCAACACAACCCAAATGAGAGATCAACAATGTTGATTTTTTTCAGGTTAATTTTCACTCTATGTTTGGTCCTATCAACCTGACATAAATGAGAAATCTACAAAGTTTGTTTTTTTTGGGTGTAATTTTCAGATTTCGTTTCTTCTAATGGGATAGTTTCCTCTTTGCTTGCAGGTTGAATTTTAGGTTAAGATTTATAATGTTATTTTCTATTTTCAACCAATTAATTAAATTATTGAAAATATGTGAATTAAGAGGGTTGAAAGTGGCATTATTGTATGTAACATGTATTGGACTATAATGCCTATAAATGATTTGTTTTAGTGATATTTGTCTCATGTAGATAATATAACCATTCACGTGATAAACATGCTACAACCATACATATTTTTCTATATTATAGTTCTAGAAATTTTAGTCTACTAATAAAAAATGTTATCTTCCTAATAAATAATACATATTGAATAAAACGATTGATGACGACATTATATAATTGGTAGCTGCCATTTATATGGGCATCCATTTTGTAGGAGACACGCCATTTTAAACCTAATATTAATTATTTATTAATATTGAAAATTTTCTGAGAGCCCCAATAATGAAGCCGGTGTTGGTTGTAGAACACTCCTTTGATGATATCTATTTTAGTCATATGAATACATCTAGTTACTATATCAATATAAGTGTCAAATGCTGATCAAACAAAAAAAATTAAAATATTCAATACACAATTTTGATGTCATCAAAATATTCATTTGATGTCATCAAAATCGAAATATATTACAGAGAATGATTTACTGATACTATAGGTGGCAATACCAATGGAAAATATAAAATAGGTTAGATACTAGAACTGTAGATGGAATAATCTCATATCCCATCACACACAAGTTTCACATGAGTAGTTGTAGCAATCCACTTGTGAGATTCAACTCATTTACACTATAATACATGATTCTATGCCCAATCTAATTGTCATGCAAGAAAACATAACTAGACTATGAAAGTAAAGTCCAAAAAATATTCTCAATTTAACATGTGTAACTGGGTGGATGATAGAATGCGAATGCCCTTTATTGAAGCTAAATATTACAAGTTTTGATCAGGATGCCCAGTTTATTTATATCCAACAATGAGTTGATTTTATTGGGCAGAGTAAGGGGAGATGAAGGCTATTTCCTTGTGTGAGATTGGTGCTGTCATATGTGGTCAGATTGGTGCTCTCATATGTATACATCGTTTTTGGCATTTTCTCTTCTCATGTTTTTACAATTACTAAATACAATATATGTACATGATTAAATATACCATATATAACTTACAATTTGTTAGAACTTAGAATAATACATCACAAATAGTCATAATGAAGGGACACCACCCATGAAAGGCATCCACAATAGTTTATATTTGTTCAATGAAGTATGCCTAGTTTGTGAAATACCAAGGAGAAAGTTGAAGTCATGGAGGAAACCTTTTTCCATTGTTGTTAGTGCATCGAATTTTCTAGGGATGTATTCACCTTATTTTTTAGTAAAAAACATATATGGAAATTTCGCATTAAAAGTATGATTTATGCTTTATATTATTACTGTAGCATTTTATTTAGCAAGCTTAAATGTTGTGGATCGTAAATGTTACATTTTCTATAAGAAATTCCTTCTAAACCATCCAAGGACAATCATCATAAGGATTGAACAATTAGTGCTACATTCTACAATATACACTACAATTGTTTTTCAAAGTCACAGACCACATTACTTACAGTCCATTACATCCCAGTGTATGCAAAGTAGTTTGTAAAAACATATACTTGATCTCTACAGTGAATAGGGAAGAAATTGGAATTCTAGAGATGGTGTACTCTCTAGCAGAGATATATCCACAGAGTTAAGAGTAATTGCATGAATCCTGAAACCCTTCCAGACCACTTAAACAGTCAGTGCGATAAGAGGGCAATGTGAACATAGCAGTACATTCATTACTCTGGTTAGATAAGCTTATATGTGGTCTCTAGCATGTCAAGTTGGTCACCTTGGTCTTCAAAATATAGGATTTGGTTTTTATTTTACAACTAGATGCATGTTTTGTTTTATTGATTTCATTTTTTATTGCTTCTTTTGCAGTGGTTTTTGTGCTGCTTCTGATGTTCACGCATTGGCCTCTGAGTTGAAAAATAAGTTGTCAACCAAATGTCGAGGAAAGGCTGAAACTGACTTTACTCGAGAAGTGAACGAGATATGTGAGGAGTGTGATGATAAAGGTATAGAGAAAGAGGACTTTATGCCAGAGATTGATGATGGGAAATCTAGATCATGTATTGATGAAATATTAAAGGATTCTATAGAGAAAGTACAGTTTACAAAAAATGATAAAATCCAAGAAGCAAATGATGAGTCAGAGCAAATGTTGAAAATGCAAAAAAGATACATCTAATCAAATGCATTATGAGACTTTTTCCAAGAAACATGATATTAATAGGGAAGTACATAGGTAGTAAAACTAGAAAAAGACACATGGGGTAGGTGAGAATAATAAAAAGCCTGCTACATCCATGATATCGTTTGATAAGAAAGACAGGAAGATGCTCAATTCCGTTCAGGTTGGGATTAAAAATCACATTTCATAATCAACATATAATCCGACAATATGAGGTCCATACTAAATATAAACAATCCTACAAGTTGAGGACCATTTGAGGTTTGATGTTGCTGGTGCAGTGTCTACAAGCCATTTTGAGAACCATTTGAGGTCTGATGTTTCTGGTGCAGTGTCTTTAATAACTGAGCCAGAGTTGAAGACATCAAAGAGAGATTTAAAAAGGTCATCAGAGAGTGAAAGAAATATTCATACTGATGGAGACAATATTTTGAATTTTTCTTCTTATCTTGAAGAAATTAGGATACAATCACCAGATACAGGAATTATTTCAGAGCAGACCATGAGTGAAAATGAGTTTGATCAAAAAAGGCAAAGCATGGAAAAAGAAATTAGAGGTTCTCGATTAGTTACTGAAAGTGAGTTCCTAGATCATATAAAAACGGTGACAGATAACATTGTTAGCACTTTTGAATATTTTAAACATGGAAACATTGAAGAGAGCATTCAGGTTTCAAACTGTAAAGAAAATTTGAAGGGTGAAAAATATTTTGAAAATATTCCTAAAAATTATGTTCCTAATGTCAAAGATCATGTGCTTTCTACATTTGTGACTAAATACAATGAAGTTAGGGTAGTTCCAAACACTTCTTTGCATCAAAATTCCATTATGAAGAATAAAACAAAGCTCTTGAAGAAACATAATTTAGGGTTATTTACTCTACCAAAGAGATCAAATAATCAAATAAAGATAAATATTTGCACATAAGAAGAAAATTTTCTTGAAGTATTATCTCGAGTAGATCATCGAAAGAAAAGGACACAAATAAAGGCAAGGAAACTTAACTTTGCTAAACATTTGAATTTGGTAAAAAGCACAAGAATTGAAGCTAAAGATGAAACCAAGAAAATTGTAGAAGGCTTGAATAAAAGAGGCATAAAAAGTGTTAATGAAAATAATGGAGAAAATATGGCATCAGATAATGCTTGTGTGTTAAATGAATGCCATTTGAGAACTAATTATATCTGAATTTCTAAGAGTCTTGAAACTGAAGGTTATTTTCCACATGGGAAGATGTCTTCAATTTTTATGGAAATTTTGTAATGTACCTTTTTGAAATTTTATTAAATGATCAATTTTTTCACCCTTTTTTTCTATTTCGACCTTTGACTAGTTTTGATGTCTAGGTCTCCAAATTGGCCCAAATGCTCCCAAATATTATCAAAGTGTGTATGAATGATATTAATACTTAAATATTATGTTCAGAGATGATTTATAACCCTCAAATCACTTCCTCAAACTAGTTTTATATTCTGATCAAAGTAGGAGTCTTTAATAGCAATTTGGGGTTCCAATTCCCCCGCAGGTAAATGTCGGAAATGGCTTCTCAAATGCTCCCAAACCCACTCAAATTTTTGAACAGAGGTAGGGTATGTGTAAGGGAAATTTTTAAATTCCCATATGCATCATTGGTCAGTTTATATATGCTGTTATGACTCTTTCCAAAACAACTTGCAAATCACTATTTCGACCCTTGGGGAAATGCACCAAATCTTCTCCTAGTGCAATAAAAATGAGTAAAATGGCTTCAAATGCTTAAGTAATGAACATGAAATTTGAAATACACATTAATTTAAGTCCATTAATCATACACTTATCAGAGATACATTCCTCCATTCGAAATAATAAGCATTACCATGGCATATACCAAAATAGAGTGGAAATGGTCATTGTTTGCTCAATAAACGTCAGTTTGACATACAAATATTGGGTATTTAGACTTGAAACTTTCTGAGAATAAGTAAAATTGAATATTTAACTTATTACAATCATAAATATACCAGTAGGATCTCTCCCAAAGAGTACAATATCTCACCCAAGGCGCAATCCCTCCATGAGCATGAATATGCAAAGAAATCTGGAAATGGTTGAGAGGAAGTGATACAATAGAATAACCCATGAGCTGCCCTATATATTACACCTGCAATTACAAATCCATTAAATCTCCTTGAAATACCTGAGTGGCCTCTCCAAACACCAACTTGGATGGGAATCTTTCACCCTCGAAATTGGCTAAGGCAAGAAAACTAGTCATCCACTAGTTCTCACAATTCACAAATGACAATTTATCAAATGATAAAAAAACACTTCTCTTGGTTTCTTCCTATATTTTATAAACATAATTAGACTTATAATGTTCCCAATCCATCCAAAAACTCAAGCCAATTTGAATTAGGGTGTGTGCTCATGATTTTCCAGGTGTCCTCTCTTTCTTAGCCTTCCACCTTCCCCAAATTCGAGTTGGAGCCCATTGAGCTTCCCCAACTCCATGAGAGATCTCTAAGATGATATATTTAAACCTGAAATATTAGATATGTCATATTTAATCCTTCATATCTGATTTGTGTCATAGGTGTCATAGCATCTTCATCATTGTTGTCATATAGCTAGGGAATCTAGTCCAAGTGTTTTACTAGTTCCAAAATGACTCTTCCTCTCCCATGTAAGTTACATATCCTCCAAAATTAGACCTATGATGCATATGGAAAAGTGTATTATCCTTCTAACTCATCCAAGAACCTTTAGGCTTCCCATGGATTCGAAATTGCAAGAGGAGGATGCCATGTGGCACCGAATTTCTAGCTTGTGTGGGACCCATAGTCTCCATGTGTCTCCATGCTCCATTGCCACTTCAATTTTATATTTTATTTATTTAATAAGATACCTTATTAAATATTTATCCCATTCTAATGTCTAAACATCATTTATTAGCTCCCTTATTAAAATTCCAAATGTATCCATCCAACCTAGGGAACTAGTAGGATTGATGGAATTGTCCTACTATGCAATTATTTGAATGGGGACATTACAGTCCTCCCCACCCAAGATTGCTTGTCCTCAAGAAATTTTAGATTTGGATTCTGCAAAATCTTCTCCTCTTCCCATTCGACATCTTCACTTGGTAGATCCTTCCATTGTACTAAGTATTCTTTGATAGTTCTACTTCTCAATCTCCTTTCCCTTGTCTTCAAAATATTTTTCGGAACAAGTGTGAGTTGACCTTCATCATCCAAGGGAGGAAGTATTTCTGAAGTGACAATTTTCTGAGACAAGAAACATGGAATACATGATGGATTTCACTCCCTTCCGGAAGTTGTAACTCATATGCTACTTCCCCAATCTTCCGAACTACCTTATATGGACCATAGTATCTTGGTTTTAGCTTTTCTGCCCCATTATTTTTTTAGAGATGTTTTTTTGTATGGATGCAACCTCAAATATACTAAATCATTAACCTAAAATCTTCTTTCTTCTCTATGTCTATCTGCATATTGTTTTTGCTGATTTTGGGAACCTTGTAAATTGTCTTTCAAAATCTTTAAAATTTCTTGGCTCTCTTCTACCCAATATTTAGCTTTTGGAGCTCTACTATCACCAAATATCATCTCAACAAAGTTAAGTGCATCATAACCCTATAATTATTTGAAAGGAGACATCCCTATTGACATATGAAAATTGGTGTTGTAGCAAAACTCACCCAAGTGTAGCCATTGTGTCCATGTTTTTTGTTTCTCTCCCACATAGTTTCTTAGGTACCCTTCCAACCATTGGTTCACACTCTTTGTTTTTCCATCAGTTTGTGGATGATATCTTGTACTTGGATTCAACTGAGTTCCCACCAATCTAAAACTTTCTTTCCAAAAAGCACCCATGAATCTACTATCTCTATCACTTACAATGCCTTTGGGGAGCCCATGCAATCTAAAGATTTATTTGAAAAACATATCAGCCACTTGTGCAGCAATTAAATATGATGTAACAGAAAATAAATGAGAAAAATTTGTCCATCTATCCACTACCACATATATGCAATCCTTACCCAAAGATTTGGGCAACCCGATGGTGAAGTCCATTAAGATATTGTCCCATTTTTGCTCCGGAATGAGCAATGGTTGCAATAAACCAGTTGGGAATGTAAGTTCTGATTTGTTTTGCTGACATAACTTACATTCATTTACATATTTCTTAACATCTTCCTTCATCCCCTTCCAAAGGAATATTTTCCTCAATTCCCTATAAGTTTTGAAGATCCCCGGATGGCCAGCTAGTGGGGAATCATGTGCTTCTTGCAAAATTTTGTACTTGAGATTTGAATCGTGAACCAAATAAATTATGCCATTATAATATATCAGACCATTCAAAATCCTATAGTTATCATCCCCCTTGATTCCATCTAACACATCACAAGCAAATTTATCTTTGGCATATTCAACTAGTAACATATTTTTCCAATCTTTAGCAATGTCCATGAGAGAAAAATAAGGTCTTCGAGATACTGCATCTGCTACAATGTTATTATTCCATTTCACATATTAAATATCAAAATCATAATCTTGAATATTTCTTACCCACTTTTGTTTCCTTTCATTTAGATCCTTTTGGGTGAGGAAGTGCCTTAGGCTATTGTGGTCAGTTTTCACCACAAACTTGTTTCCTACCAAGTATTGTCGAAACTTGGCCAATGCATGCATGATGGCCAAAATTTATTTGTCATATATGGAGTAGGTTTTTTCATGAGGCTGCAAATTTATTCTCTCAAATGCTATAGGGTGTTGGCCTTGCTTTAGGACAACCCCTATTCCTCTACCTGAAGCATCACATTCAACAACAAAAGGCTTAGAAAAATCAGGTAATGCAAGTATGCGACAACTACTCATTACCTCTTTAATTTTTTGGAAGGCCTTTTCGGCCTCATCATCTCACTTGAAAGCATCCTTCTTAGTCAAATCAGTGAGTGGAGAAGTCAACTTGGAGAACCCTTTCACAAACTTTCTGTAATAGGTGCATATTCCAATGAAACCTCTTAATTCGGTGATGTTTTTTGGTGATGACCATTCTAAGATAGCCCTGATTTTTTCCATGTGTACTTTCACTCCTTCTTTCCCAATAATGTGCCCAAGATACAATAGTTCCTTCATCCCAAATTCACATTTATACATCTTAGCAAACAACGACTATTCTTGCAAAGTTCCCAACACAATCTCTAGATGATGCAAATGCTCTTCCCAAGTTTTACTGTAAATGAGAATATCATCAAAGAAGACCAAAAAAAACCTTCTAAGATACTTGAAAAATATTATATCCATGCTTGCTTGAAATGTGGCTGGAGCATTGGTTAATCCAAATGGCATAACAAGAAACTCAAAGTGACCATAATGACATTGAAAAGCAGTCTTTTGCACATCTTCTTCCTTCATTTGAATTCGGTGATAACCTGATATAAGGTCAATTTTGGAGAAATATTTGGATCCAAATAGCTAATCCATGAGCTCATCAATCCTAGGAATAGGATACCTATTCTTGATGGTCTTCTTGTTTAGAGCTCTAAAATATATACACATCCTCAAGGTTCCATCATTTTTCTTTACCAACACTACTGAAGAAGCATAAGGGGTAGAGCTTGGTCTAATGAGTCCCAACTCTAATATTTCTTGGATGGCATTATCAATATCATCTATGAATTTATTTGGATTTCAGCTATAAGGTGGTATCTGAATGGGTGGAGTCCCCTCCTCCAAAACAATGTTGTGCTCAAACCCCCTATCAGGTGGTCTACCATGTGGAAGATCTCTAAAAACATTTTCATACTATTAGCACTCCAGGAGTCCTTCTAGGTTGTAGCTCAAAGAATCCTGGTAACTTAACTATAATATCTCAATGATGGTTATGTAGGTGGATAAAGATGGAATGCCTAGCTCAGTGGATTGTATCCTCAAGACAGTCTAGGTATATTTAAGTAGTACAAGGCCTTCAAGAGCTATTATCAGATAGATAGTATATCAAAGGGATAAAGAAACTAATCAATTAACTAGAACATACATAATATATATATATATATGATGGGACAACTAACTAGCAGTGAATGCTTATGATCCTTGCTTGATAATCAAAAGTAAGATGACAGTTACCATAGGACATTAAACATAGACAAAGAAATAATTTCAACTCATAAACATAGAACAGAGATGAAAAGAAGGTCTGATAACAAAAATGAAAGAAGCTTGGAGATTGAATATATTAAAACAAAGTGTCTTCACAATTTACAACAAAATAGTGTATCCAAAATCGAACCCTCCCCCTTTACTTCTTCTGAAGTCTTAGGCTTTATAGCCTTTACAAAACAGTTTCAAATCCTATAAAACTGGATCTGCTTTACTAGAAATAGAAAGATAAAAACAGTTGCAAGAGAATAGGAAAAGATCCTATTTTGAAGGTCAATCTCCCTATCTCAAATGATCTTCCTGGCCTTCGAAAGATGCAATAGAGAATGATGGAGAATTCAAAATTTCCATTGGTAGACAAGTCACCTTTTACCAAAAATAGGCAAGAAGCCTAATCACCTCCACCTTGCTGGAAAAAAACTGAAATAGAACCTTAATATTGATGCCTTTAATATTTATCTATCATTATAAATCGTCCTCGATACATCTGGATCAGAGAATCTTGGATATGTGAAAAAATGGTAGCATTCTGCCCTATTTTGTTCTTTTGGTGGCTAGGAGAAACCAAATATGAGCCTATAAGCCATCGAAAGTTCTGCTTTCGGTGGCTAATGAATAGTTGAATGTTTGTCTAAGCCACCAAAAAGCCTATTTTAATAATTAGTTCAAAAATGAAAAAATGCCTTACCTCTTAGTTCAACATTGGGTGGTTTTCCTCCATAAATGTAAAACTTCTGCACTCTTTAATAGTAGATTCAACCCTACATCTTTATTTCTTCTACCATTGAAGACCCTGCATCTTCATTTCTTCTACCATTGAAGACCCTGCATCTTCATTTCTTCTACCATTGAAGAGTGCACATACTTGATGTTTGTTAAGCTCTATCTTGCGTACCTTCTCTACCTGATCTTTAACACCTGCAATCTCATGATCTGTCACCTCTAACTTCAAGATAATCAGCTCAACGAGAGACACCTTGATGATTTGATACTGGCAATTTGATGGTGGATATCTTAGAGCTTGGTACAATAGATTTCAAATTCTACAACAAGTAGATATTAGAATCGATCTCTGCACAATCTTGTGGCACCTGTAACATTGATCGAGCACATAGCATTTGGGATTCTTCATCATGGCACCTGTGCATGGCTTGGTGCTTTCGATCCTGAGCTATCATTCCAAAAACCAAAACATGTTCATCATGGGACAACTGTGCACGTATTTTGCTTGCAAAATCAAGCATTTACAATTTCACTGAGCACCAAACAACTTGATTGTTGGCTAAATTTATGGCTTGACTCATAACTTGGCTAGACCTGTCATTCTTGGCATGCGATTTAGAACTATAGGCTACCTTCGTAGCTTGGTTTTTCTATTTGTGGCTTGGTTAGACACTTTGTAATGCACACACCACTTTTTATTTTGGTAAAACAACAAATTACAATCTAAAGAAATATAGAACTAGGGTTTAGGAAATGTAACATTTTTTTTGTGTTTTTGTAATGCAGGTTGAAGACAGAGTAGCAAGACTCCTGAGAAGACATTAATGGGAGCTTAATGGGGAATTTTTAAAAATATGGATTATGGAAAATGACCAAGGAAAAATGAAAAATTAAGCATGAACAAATGAAGCTCGTCAAAATTTACAAAACTATTTGAGGAGATAACATCTGGCTCCTACCTGGGGATGAAAGCCTCCCTGTGAAGTTTTAAGAACCTAGTAGTTCCAGTCACCTTTACCATTGGGATATGGAGTGATCTTGCCTGTGTAGATGATCCTCTGCAAACCTGTAGCCTTCCTGTAACCTGCTCTTCTTATTCAAGAAAACCGAAAATAATCTACATGCTCGTATGAAAAGATTATTCTTCTACCTATCCCGACACTAACCAACTGTACTGCCTCTTATCAAGTGAACTCATCCTTCCAATGAAGCCATGTAAGAAAATTATTTACTAATATCCTCCTTGATCTTGACCCAAAAAATAATGGAAGCCATAACCAACATACATGTGGTTTAAACAGATGATAGAACCAGTGTTCACCTGACATGAATATTTTAACATCTATGCTACTCATAAGCTCTAGATAGTTAGCAATAGGGTCATAAAAAAAGAATACCTCTTCAAGTAGTTTTTCCAACTGAAGACTAAAATGTTGCTACTAACTGCTTTCACTGATCTCAATGCTGAATGTGGACTGGCCAAGTTCTGTCAGAGAGTCATATAAGATGGACTACTGATTTGATATTTTCAGCTCATCATCTTCCTCTTCATATCTGCCTCACTCTCCCTTTGTCTGTAAATCTGAAAAACTGTGGATTACTCTTACTAATTTGTATTGGCTTTTGACCAACAAAAAACTGATCCTCATGGTTTATATTTAAAGAGATTAACTCTTCAGATTTATGAAAATAAGAAATAATAGTATTCAGAGAACCTTCAACTTCTTCATTACTCCTTTCTAATTTATGTTTATGGGAAAGTACATCATCGTGAAAATCATAAGAGAGATGAGGTAGCTCTCGAGGGAGATATTCTTCTCTTTTTACATTTTCAACCTGAGAATGCAACTTATATTCCTCACAGCAATTATCAAATGCAAAATCATCTGAATAGTACCTTTTACAGTGCTTAGTGAATACTCTGTGAAAATCCTTCAAGGACAAAATATTGGAAGGAGGTAAAGAGAAACACGACTTACGTGCATCACCATACAATGAATACATGAAAATATTCATACAAAAATCTTCATATGAACATCTTCATATGAACATCTTCATGCTGTAAATCTAGTAGATATATGCATTCATGAAACTTGAGGAGGTGTTTTGCAGGATTGTCTTCTTTCTCCTCTCTGAAGATAGACATAAAATATCCCCATTCTGATATATTAGGTTTTGGATGTGGGAAACCAGGAATTGAAGAGAAGTCAAGAGGTGCAAACCTCCGAGCCAAAAGAACATCAAATGCTTTTGACATCTGAATATTGTGGAGTCGCCATTGAATCCGTCCTTCATGGAGTTGCCAGATAGATGATTACAACCAAAAAAATGTCCAGGCTTTGTCTATCATCAAAGTTGGATCTATGTCTTGTCCCAAGGAATCTAAGCTTCAATCTCTTCTCCCTGGAAATAACGCCAATTTGTTAGCACTCTAGGAGTCCTTCTAGGTTGTAGCTCGAAGAATCTTGGTAACTAAACTATAATATCTCAATGATGGGTATGTAGGTGGATCAAGATGGAATGAATAACTCACTGGATTGTATCCTCAAGACAGTCTAGGTATATTCAAGCAGTACAAGTGCTTCAAGAGCTATTATCAGATAGATTGTATATCAAAGGGATAAAGAAACTAATCAATTAACCAGAACATACATAATATATAGATATGATGGGCCAACTAAATGGCAGTGAATGCTTATGATCCTTGCTTAGTAATCAAAAGTAAGATGACAGTTACCATAGGACATTAAATAGAGACAAAGAAATAATTTCAACTCATAAACATAGAACAGAGATGAAAAGAAGGTCTCATAATAACAATGAAAGAAGCTTGGAGATTGAATATATTAAAAGAAAGTGTCTTCACAATTTACAGCAGAATAGTGTATCCAAAATCGAACCCCCCCTTTACTTCTTCTGAAGTCTTAGGCTTTATAGCCTTTCCAAAACAGTTTTAGATCCTATAAAACTGGATCTGCTTTACTAGAAATAGAAAGTAAAAAATAGTTGCAAGAGAATAGCAAAAGATCCTATTTTGAAGGTCAATCTCCCTACCTCAAATGATCTTCCTAGCTTTCTAAAGCTGCAATAGAGACTGGTGGAGAATTCAAAATTGCCATTTGGCAGACAAGTCACCTTTTACCAAAAATACGCAAGAAGCCTTATCATCTCCACCTTGTTGGAAAAAAACTGAAACAGAACTTTAATATTGATGCCTTTAATATTTATCTATCATTAGAAATCGTCCTCGAGACATCTGTGTCAGGGAATCTTGGATCTGTGCAAAAATGGTAGCATTCTACCCTGTTTTGTGCTTTCAGTGGCCGGGAGAAACAAAATCTGAGCCTATAAGCCATCGAAAATTCTGCTTTCGGTGGCTAATGAACAATTGAATGTTCGCTTATGCCACCGAAAAACCTATTTTAGTAATCAGTTCAAAAATGAAAAAATGCATTATCTCTTAGTTCAACATTGGGTGGTTTTCCTCCATAAATGTAAAACTTCTACACTCTTTAATAGCAGAGTCGACCCTACATCTTTATTTCTTCTACCATTGAAGAGTGCACATATTTGATGTTTGTCAAGGTCTGTCTCACGTTCCTTCTCTGCCCGATATTTAACACCTGCAATCTCATGATATGTCGCCTCTGACTTCAAGCTAATTAGCTCAATGAGAGACACCTTAATGATTTGATTCTGGCAATTTGACAGTGGATATTTTATAGCTTAGCGCAATAGATTTCAAATTCTGCAACAACTGGATATTATAGTCGATCTCTACACAATCTTGTGGCACCTGTAACATTGATCGGGAACATAGCGTTTGGACTTATTCATCATGGAATCTGTGCATGTATTGTTGCTTTCAATCTTGATCTATCATTCCAAAAAACAAAACATGTTCATCAAGGGACAGTTGTGCACGCATTCTACTTGCAAAATTGGGCATTTGCAGTTTCACTGAGCACTGAACATCTTGATTGTTGGCTAAATTTATGGCTTGACTCATAACTTGGATTGACCTGTCATTCTTGGCATGCGATTTAGAAATGTAGGTTACCTTCGTAGCTTGGTTTGTCTATTTGTGGCTTGTTTAGACACTTTGTAATGCACACACCACTTTTAATTTTGGTAAAAATAACAAATTACAATCTAAAGAAATGTATAACTAGGGTTTAGGAAATGCAACATTTTTTTGTGTTTTTGTAATGCAGGTTGAAGACAGAGTAGCAAGAATCTCAAGCATACATTAATGGGAGCTTAATGGGGAATTTTTAAAAATATGGATTATGGCAAATGACCAAGGAAAAATGAAAAATTAAGCACGAACGAATGAAGCTCCTCAAAATTTACAAAACTATTTGAGGAGATAACACATTCGTTTTCAATAGTTTCTCTATCTCCCTTGGGTGTTCAAAAAACTTTATGTTTGTCTTGGGAGATGTGATATGACATTCAATATCCCATTCTATGTCCCCATGCCTCAATATATATATCATACTATTGCAGGTCACTACTTGATTTGGGTAAGTGTGTTTCCCCCTCACAACCCTTAATACACCTTTCGAATCTTGAAATTTCATCTCAGGAATTTGATAATTTACTGTGTGCTCCCCTATAGAATACATCCATTGCACTCCCAAAACCACATTAGTATCAGCAACATCAACCACATAAAAACTATCAACAAAATTATAGTTAGCTACTGTGACTTGCAGCTTTGGAACCCATGTTTTGCACTACATTGTGTTATGACCAGGAATGACAACTGTGAAGCCATCAAATGGTTCAATTGGTATCTTCCTTTTCTCCACCATATATGCATCAATTAAGTTATTTGTGGCTCCTCCATCTACCAAAACTGAATCTCTTTGTTCTAATACCACACCCTTGCATCGAATAGTGTGATAGTGAGGCATTGCTGAAAGTAATGCCATTCTTGCTTTGTTCGGTGAATGATGATTTTATTCTTGTCTTTATTCTTCAGATATTGTCTCATATTATTCCTCTTGATATGAATTGTGTCCTTATTCATCCATACCCCATTCATACTCATCATTATCAGAAAATATTTCTATGTATTGAGCCTTTCCCTTAGTGCATTTATGCCTTGGTGTCCGTGGTTGAAAGCATGTGAAGCATAATTTTTTTCTTCGAAGTTCATCCCTGTTTAGTCCTTCTTTCTTATTCTTTTCAATTGAATCTCTTTGCAAATGCTTCTTATCAGGTGCATCTCTTTTCCAAGGATTCTTTTCAAATTTGAATTTAGGCTTGGGAGGAAATCTTGTTCTAGGCAGAACATTTAGGAGATCTCTAGTCAAGCTCATTACATCTTTTAATGCAGTGGGCTTGTGGGATTTGACCAAAACCTTTAAGGGTTCAACCAAAAATTCAATGAACATCAATACTAACCTTCCCATAGACACATCAACCAACTTGATTGATAATTTTTGAAATTCCATCATATAATTAGTCGTGGTCCCAACTTGCTTCAATTGTGCTAGTTCTTTGAAAGACAATTCGAGATCTTTTTGCTCAAATATCTCTAGTAGCCTATCAATAAATTATCCAAATGTTTTAACCTGATCATGACCCAAAGGTTTCAGGCCATGGAACCACCATTCATTGGCATCTCCCTCCAAGTGAAATATGGCCATTTTTAAGGCATCTTCTTCCACCATTGCTTTCACTTGAAAATACACATCTAATTTTTGCACCCAAGTGTTAGCAGAACTTTGAGAGGAACCATAAAAAGTAGGGAGTGGAACTTTACTAATGGCACAATTTAAGTCTTTGTTTTTGTATAGAGACTTATTATCTTCCTTCTTTTTGAGTTTGTTTGCAGCAAGAAAGTACTGATCAAATGGTACACTTCTTTTACAATCTTCATCCAATTTATCCCATTCTTTTGCCATTGAAGCAAGTTCAAGTTGAATGTTAGGCTCTTCTTTGGGTGCAAGAAATTTAGGTGCATTAGGCCTTGGTCTGCTATGAAATTCATGGGATCTATTATGGGGTCCTATTCCTGAGAAAATATGCTCACCCATTGTGTTCTTTTCTTCTGATTGTGATCTATTGCTATCTCCTATTACTCCTAATTTGCTTCCAAATTGGCTAACCAACAATTCAAATCCTTTCATAACATACTGGTTCATTTTCTTGGTTATGTCATCAAAGAGAGGTTGTATGAGTTCAATATATTCCACCTTCTCATGATTAGTCATAGTTTCCGCAGAATGTACCTCTTCTTCTACTACTTCTTCTTCTTCAACAAAGCACCTTCAACTTCAGGATCTAAGTGTTATGGCTTATTTCTTTGAATCCTTGTTAATACCATCAGGTACCAATACCGTGCTTTGATACCACTTGCAATGTCCCTTTTTGAAATTTTATTAAATGACCATTTTTTCACTTTTTTCCCCTATTTCGACCTTTGACTAGTTTTGATGTCTAGGTCTCCAAATTGGTCCAAATGCTCCCAAATATTGTCAAAGTGTGTATAAATAATATTAATACTTAAATATTATGTTCAGAGATGATTTATAACCCTCCAATAACTTCTGCAAACTATTTTTATATTTTGATCAAAGTAGGAGTCTTTACTAGCAATTTGGGGTTCCAATCCCCCTCGGGTAAATGCTGGAAATGGCTTCTCAAATGATCCCAACCCCACTAGAATTTCTAAACCCGTATCTATCAAGTATCAAGAGGGATTCAAACGATAAAAAAATGTACACCTTAATAAATTGGATCCCTCTCGGTGCTTGATAGATCTGGGTTTAAAATGGATCTATGCTAGTTAAAAATACAAACCTGAAAAGCTCTTCACCCAAATTCTAAATCCCAAATACCAAAAAATTTGAATTTAGGTATTAAAATTCCTCATTTCTCCTTTCCAGGTTTAGCAGTGTAGCCTCATCCATCCCTGGAAGTTGCACCGATAGCCACGGACACATCCATGTCCGCTTATTTTTTTCATTCTACAATTATTTTTTACATTCTACAAAACTGGTGTGCCTATATCATCGCCTTAAAGACCTCCCCATAAGCTGTCCATGTGCCACCTGGCTACCAATTTTCCAAACTAATGGCGATGTTTCTGGATGGATCACCTAGATTTGAGGATTTCTTTGGCCAGTGGACATTAAATGTTATGCACCAAACCTTTCTTTTTATGAATTTGCGTTTTTAAAAATAATTTGGAAGGAAAGCTGATGAGTGTGTTGGTGGTTTGATAGAGAAGAAATAAAAGTGTTTTTGAAAGAAGAGAAATATTTTTCTACAACAAGCTTTCCTAGAACAGCTGAATTCCACAATGGCCAACAGAAATGAATCCATATAGCCCAAAGAGACAAATAGAGCCTATGGAGGTCTGACCATGGTGGTGTGTATGGAGGTAAATCAGGTGGTTAAAGCGGTCAAGTGGTGAACCACAAAGGCTAGATCGTGTGTAAATCCAAACAAAGCCCTAAGGCACTTGACAAGATGAATTATTAAGTTAGCTAGTGAATGGAAACATGTGGATTGAAGTATGTATATTGTTTCTCAATGCTAAGAAAAAACATTTAATATTTTTCCTCAATACCAAGGCAGTGACACTTGAGATCTTTTGAAGTAAGATAAATGAATTGAAATATTGAAAATAAATACTAATGTAAAACTCCAGAAAAATAACTTAAATTTTTAGTCCCTGTTATTGTTATCATTATCATTACACATTATCATTTATTTTTTAAGATTCAAAAACACTTCTTCTCAATTTATTTGAACAGAACATCTCCATTGTCCTATCACTTTAAAGAGATTGTATAATTAAAGGTGATAATGTATGTCATAGACAAATGCTTTTCTCTTTATCTCTCTCTCTCTCTCTCTCTCTCTCTCTATATATATATATATATTAATTTAATTAAACATTGTTTCTCATTGTTATCCTATTTTAAAAGAGATTGTATGATTAAATGTGAGAATGTAGGTCAGAAAATGATGATTTTACCATTTTTTTAGATTGAAAACACTTTCTCTCTATTTAATTCAATGTTCTTTACATTCTAATGTTTTAATATTTGTGTAAAATAACCATCATCATAAATGGTTGTGTATTATGAATTTTAAGAGATCCTTATTTTACTGGGTTACCTTACATATGTAGGATTTACTTGCCCCTGCTCACATTTACTTTAGAATTTGATATTTTCCACAATTTCAACTATATTTTTTCTTCTACACTTTTTGTTTAAATGTTGACCTTGATGGTTTTGTTCGATCCATGCCAAAGACTCAGTTACTAGTCCTTGAAAATGCCCTTAACCTTTATGTATAAACACCTTGTTTTTTATAGGAATCCTTGAAATATTTGCATATGCACATTTATGTTACTTTTTTAAAACAAAGAATGGGATAGGTGAATTATCTAGATATAACGAACATATTAACATGGCCTCCATTGTATTTTATTAGTTAATAAAGAATCCCTTGTTATTGAAGTGGAATCTACCTTCATCTTAAATGACAATGATGAATTTGTATTTATTTTGTCAAACTCACCTGGGAACTTGCACCTAGCCTTGTTCTTTAAGATACACCACATCCGTAGGCCATTATGGTCACCATCATTTTCACCCAGTCTGGATGTGATAGTTAGGTCCATTGCAAGTGCTCCAACGAAGATTTCATCTCATTTTGGATTTGTAGGTTAACTACAATGATCGCATTAACATGGAAACATGTTTTTGGAGGGTCTGAAACCAAGCCTTGGCATTATTAAAAGTGATTTCATTCACCACTTGACAACAACCCAATTGAAAACCAAGCTTGCATTTTTTTTTTCAAAATAATGGTTATGGAATTTCATTAAAACTCATTGTGGGTGAAATGATACACTATTTTGCAAGATTTAAAAAATGATATATCTAGATTTTGGGAAGAATTAGAAACTGTCCATGGTAAATGTTGACTAAAAAAATTTAATAATTCCAACTTAAAATGCTACAAGTGTATTCTTTAACAAAATGACCCATTAAAACTATATATTGGAAAACTAGATAGAGAAACTTTACTACCTTGGATGGGGTTGACCAAACACTTTCCATGGATTGAGGGGTTATAGGCACCAAGCATTCCTTTGAGACTTGTGTGCTACACCAAAGGTGGGGGCATCATCCCCTTGGAGGGGACCTTCAGTTACATATTGGGTGGCAGTTAACACTCGATGCTGCATACGAACACTGCCTATGGTAATTCATGACTCTAATTCCTAAGCCTCACATTTCTTAGTTTCTCTTTAATTTCGTGAATAAGAGCATCTCTCTCCTTATTTCCTTTTAGAGGTCAAGAGGTAGAGAAGGAAATATTCTTTCCATATTTCCTGGAACCCTTCTTGAATGCTCGAGTTCCACACTTAAAGAGCACAAGTATGAGGTGCGATCCATGATCTTAGTAGAGTTCTAATATTGTAGAAGTCGTAGATTGGAATAGAACACAGAGAGTGGGTGAGAACCTTAAGCTTGTCATTAGTTTTGATTGATGAATGAAATAGTTGTTGAGAGCCACTAGTATTCCGTTGTGAGCACCACGGGCCTATGAAAAAGGTCCCGAGACAAAGATAGAGAATAATGAATGTTTGCATTTATAAGCTTCTACTTTTGTTGGGGTTCTCTTTCACATTTACATTTGTAAGCTTCTACTTTCATACACTTTCATAATGCTTCATTATTATCAAAATCAATAATCATTACAACCACAAGACTCTTTTTCCCTAAAAACAAGACCTGGTAGCTCACACCTTCAACTTATCTCCTCGATTTCTTTGGTTTAGTTTTAGACTAAATTATATATAAATACAATCATTGTCAAATGTGCCCCAACTTTTTAAGAAACAGAATATGCACCGCTCCTTTACAAAACATCAATTCAATATTAGTTTTCCCTTTTCAACCATTTCACCCTTCAACAACAACCTATCGACGTATCATTGCACCTTTTTGGGGCAATTGCTAGTTTTTTAAGATTCAAAAACACTTCTTCTCAATTTATTTGAACAGGACAGTGTCTCTGTTGTCCTCCCACTTTAAGAGAGATTGTACAATTAAAGGTGATAATGTATGTAATAGAAGGATGATTCTCTCTCTCTCTCTCTCTCTCTCTCTCTATATATATATATATATTAATTTAATTAAACATTGTTTCTCATTGTTATCCTATTTTAAAAGAGATTGTATGATTAAATGTGAGAATGTAGGTCAGAAAATGATGATTTTACCATTTTTTTAGATTGAAAACACTTTCTCTCTATTTAATTAAATAATTGACTAGTGTCCCCATTGTCCTCCCACTTCAAGAGAGATTGTATAATTTCAGGTGATAATGTGCCATAGAAGGACAATCAAAATAAATGTGGGTAATTTGTGGTGCATGTTAATCAATTGAGATAGGAAAAGACACATGAAGCATACCAAGAGAACAATTTGAAGGTCATAGGAATGCTTGTAAGAATGTCGAGATGATAGGTGTAGATTGTGTCTTGTGGAAACACCAATCAAAATAGTGATGTAGGTTGTGAGTCAAGGTGTGGAAGGGATTTGGACTATAGATGTGTAACTTTGTATGGAGGATGGATTTTGGAAATATAATATTGGCTAGAAATATTGTAACAACAGCCTTATCATCCTTAATGACTGGAGTAGGTTGTGGAGTAGGATTTGTAGTGGATGTGCACTTAGATAGGGGTGGTGGTGAGGAGGATGGTTAGGGGACTAGGGGCACTTGTAACAAGTTATGTGAGAAGAAAGGGTGTATGCAAGAACTAAAATAGGAGATAATCGTTACGAGAAGGAACAAAGGAATGGAAACATGATTCAATTGTGAGTGTGAAGAAGTCATGGCATGAGCACCGAATTCAAATGTTAAAGGTTTTATAGCAAGCGGGAGAGTATTTTCACTTGAAGGGGATGGAGGAGATTGGGTAACAAAGTAATTTTTAGGGGCGAAATTTCGCCAATTGGTTATTTTTTGGGTTTTTTTTTCAAAAAATACATTCACCATTTGGTCATTTTTAGTGTCTAATATCGCCTATATTTACATAAAACATGTTTTATTATCATAATATTCACCAAAATTTACACATTTCAATGTTAATTTTATGTTTCATATTTAATATTCGCCTACCTATCTATAAACCTATTTTTTTCAATCCAAAACAATCGCCTAGAATACCATACTTGAGTATAATATTAGAATCCTTAAAAAATACCCTGTTGGGCAATGGAAAAGAGAGGTTTATTGACACAAAAAGGGGAAGTAAAGTTACAGAAGGTTGGTTTTAAGTATTTATGGAGGATGCAAATAGTATGATTGAGTAAGGATTATGGTGCAACAAAGTTCCATTCAAAATGAGGGTTAGTGATTGTGATAGGAAGGCTAGCTTGGGTTATTTTCAAAAGAGAAAAGAGTTAATTGGTCTCAATGATGGGATGTCCATGCTAGTGTATGCAAGTAAAGGGGGAGAAGGGTGAGGTTGTTTGAGGGTCACTTGAGAATGCACCATTGATACATTATAATTTGAATCCAAAATACTTTGTAGTGGCTTGGAAAACTCATTATGGAGGATGTTGGAATCGAAATCCATGCTACTTGAGAATCCATTGTTGAATCTCCTTGTTAGAGCAAGGCATCTACTTCAGTTTGGGACCTAAGTGGGGAGAATGAGATGTCAAGAGAAATGTAGGGGGTAGGAATTTCTTTATGGATCCATACTTATTTAAAAGTATATAAACATTAGTGAATCTTACGAATTCTTAAAATGACGATATTTTTCTAAAAATATTTCAATTTTTAAGGATTTTATATAGGTTATATAATAATCTGGCGATTTTTAGAGTGAATTTTTTTTCCCATAAAAAATTGTGCCAAATAGAACTTCAAAAAATGAAAAGTGGGAATCTTTTTTTTTTTGAAAAAAAACATGAAAATAACTCACGGGTTAAATTTCACCCCTAAATTTTTCCTTAGTGTATAAAAGTATTGAGCTTCCACAAAATAGATTTGATGAAATCATTTTTCTAGAGAAATGCTTCCATTTAATTAGAAATTGAAGTAGAAAAAACATTAAGAATAAATGCCAACTTAAATCTAGGTGAAAGGAAAATCTTAAAAAAAACATCCAATAAAAAAAATAGATATTATATTAAATTCATAAAATTAAATTCTTACATAAAAGAAGCCATTTTTACAAGCATATCCAAAATATGAATTAAAATTTGATCTTCTCATCCCATCACGTCTCTCTTGGAATCCATATCAAAACCAAGTATCTTAACATGAAATCTGGCAAAATGCTTTTAAAATAATGGAATTGTAATTCTAAAATGTTAACATTTAAAGTGAAAGGTGTAGGATTTTTGACACTCAATACTATTATAAATTTATTGTTTATCGTTGATGGTTGATCGTAAACATTTACTTAGTATTTTTTAATAGTGTGTGAAAGTGTAAATGAGACGTCAATTAAAGGGATAATGCATCAACAAGAGCCACGAGGTGGTAATGTCTCTAACATTGTCACTTGCGGCTACAAGAGAAAGGAGAGAAAGGTTGTAGTTGTGATTGTAGTCTAAAAATAAAAACCCGGAATGTTAAAACTACTTTATTAGCAAAGATGCTACAAATAACTATGTAAAAATAAGTGTGATTCTACCAATAACTATGTAAAAATGTGTCGACGAATATAACATTGGTAGTGAATAGATACGCTACCAACATGGTAGACACATCAAACACCTAACCCTAACCTTCACATGGAAGCAAAACAAAACATAACAATCCGAGGCATATGCAAAACCTGATAGTGAGGAAATGCATTGGGAAGAGGGGAACTCCAGCACCATATCTACAAAATGTGGAGTAGAGACATTGAGAAAACTTCATGATGCCCACTAATCCTAGAAACGTAAAGACCCCTCTCTCGATTGCTTCATAGTCTTTAAACACATATGTAAGGAATAGGAAATGCACCATGCCCATCACACTACATGAGGCAATTTACAGTGGCAGGAATCTAAAATCAAAAGTAATTAAGAAGAAAATTATTAATCACGTCTCTATTACTTTTATAAACACATGATATAATATAATGTTGTTAATATTGTTTTGTGAAATCTAGAAAGAAGTACATAAATATATATAACAAAGAAAGAAAATTGGTACATCTTTAACAAAAATAACATTAGATAAAGAAAGAAGTATAAAAACATAGAAATACAAGGTATGAAAATAGAAATACAAAAAGGAAAAAATAAAGCATTCTAATTCCAAAATATTATTTAAACTATATAAAGATATACTTAATATATATATTTTTTTAAGAAAAACATATTAAAATATAGAATTGCAAAAAAGAGAAAAATAAAAACAATTCAGTATTCTAAAACATTTTAAATAATTAAAAAAACTAATAAAAAGAAATCATAATAACCAAGAAAGAAGTATGAGAACATAGAAGTACAAAAAAGAGAAATAAATATTAGAACATAGAAATACAAAAGGAGAAATATAAGAACATTATAATAAATATTATTAACTCCAAATTATTATAAGTAATTAAATATGATAAAAGAAACTAGAAAAACATAAACACTATTATAAAGATAAAGATAAGTAGTAAAATAAGTTATAAGCAATTTAAAGACATAATCAATCAAATTGGGTACTACATATCTAATTACTCATTTAAAGTATTGTTTGTCAAATTTTAATTAAATCATAAAATTAAAACCAAGTACAAGTTTAATTTACTACAATTAAAAAATAAATTAAAAGTTCTAATTAGTTGATTTATAGTGAAGTTCATCAATAATAAAAACAATTTTGTATCCATTTTTACTATATATTTTTGTCATACATAGAGTAAATGATACAATCATATTAACATTATATAGAGCACTCTTTGAAAAAATCAAAATCCTAAATGAGTGAGCAATCGAATCATAATTTCCAAAGCCATGATTGCACGTAGAAATCAATAAAAATGTCTTTTTAAAGAGACAACAACACTAATGATTTTGTTGTTGGACAACCTATTGAAAAAAAAAGCATTGAGGCATGGAATAATTCGCCTCTCATTCAATGAGAAAACACATGATGATTAAAACATGGTAAATTCTTATAAGCATAAAAACTATTGTAGTCTCAACACCTTAGACAATAATTATATAGTGCTAGAGAAAAGATTATATATGAGACCATAGTACTTCAAAGATTAACAAAGGAGGAGGCAACAGCCCACCACTCTTTCAAAGTACAAAAACTCAAACCAAGGTTACACCGAGGTCTCTAAAGTATTTATGCATGCCATGGCACTTGAAAATCCAAGTAGCTCACTACATTTTCCAATCAAATTCCTAAATATTTCAACTCTTTTCAATTGTACAAGAATTAGGTTTTCTAAAAGTTTCCTCTTTATGGTAATAATTGAACAAAAATTATGTTCTCTAATAGTTTCCATAGTTTCCTCTTTATGGTGAAGATGTGTTACATCTATCAATGAAAGCATTGAGAACATTAAGGTGGTTAACATATTAAAAAGAAGTATTCCATATATCATATATTATGCTAATATTTAAAAATAACAGCAATTTGAGTCATTTAAAAGTATTATATCAAATACCTTTATATTGAGAAATGTAGTGACTTACCTGTAAAAAAAAAAAAAATTATAAAAAGCTTAAGTGTTTATAAATGAATGTGATGTAAGTTTATGTATAATATATATATATATATATATTTGTAAATAGCCTATTAAAAAAATACAATTATTGCATTAAAGAAATAAAAAATAACCCACAAAAATGATATAATTTAAATAAAACTATTTCATTAAAAAAAGTTCTAAAATTTTAAATAATAAAAAATGACATTTAAATACTAATATAGTGTAAAATATTAAAAACAAATGATATAGTCTGGAATATTAAAAAAATGAAAAAAGACTTGATTATTTTATAACATTAAAATATTAAAATGGTACAAACTTTCTTTGCTAATACCTTTTATTAAACATTGTGACTCTATTAACCACATATTTATGTCTTAAAAATAATTAAATACTTAATAAGAGTTATTTGATTCTCATATTAACTTTTATAAATTTTAATTTGTATATCAATTTTTATAAACTTAAACAACGCAAAACATTTATCCTTTGAAAATAATTAAATATTTGTTGAAAGAGAATAATTAATTTTTATATAAACTTTTATAAGCTTAGTAGCACAATTATGCCTTGAAAATGATTAAATAACTATTAAGAAGGCTAGTTACTTCTCATATCAATTTTTTTATAAATTTACCTACTTTTTAGTAGGTTTAGAAAATAGAAATAAAACACATCCCAATTTATACATCACCAAACAATACAATCAACTAAAAATAAATTCTATTTCAGAAATTAAGAAACTTCTAACCAGACAAATTATATTGAATATGCATCTACCTTGAAGACTAACTAGTAATTTGCATAAATATAGGAGGAACATTCACACTAGCTAAATACAAACATATCTAAATATAAACAAAAAAATGTTGGCCGTGATAAATTTTCTGAAAGTTTACCCACAATTATGGATCAATATCATTAGGGCCTTAGCAACACCTCAACACAAACATATATTGAAAACAAATATGCATGGAAACCATTACCACAATCGATCAACAAAACAAGAGACATATGAATTACCAATATTTAATTCTAAATCTTTTCATTAACATGTCCTCTTTTTCTTTTAACTTCAAAAAAAAATATCAAAATACCATTTTTATTTTGTTTTAAAAGATTTGACTACCATTTATACTACTTTTTCTCTAAATTTAAAATATAGGATTCTCATACTACTGTAAAAGTAAAAGTAAAAGTGATAAATTACAAGTGTTTTAACTCTAAATCTCTCTAATGACATTTAGTTTTTGTGCTTATGCTCTTTAAGTACAAAATAGAATTCACTTAAAATACCATCATAATTGTAAAATTGTAAATAACAAGTATTTTAATCTTAAATCTCTAGAATAGTATGTTTGTTTTTGTGTTTATAAAAACATATGCATCAAATATGATCCCTAATCCTAAATTATATAATCTACTGAAATAATCAACCAACTTCTTAAAAGGCAAAGATTAATGTAAAAAATATGATCTCTTCATCCTAAATTAGGGTGGACCTACTCTGACTTTAACAACCAACTAAATGAGAATGGATCTATCCTCACTTGACCACCCAACTTCTTGAATGAAGAAGATCAACCTCAAAAATGTTTATCACAAAGATCTTCTAACTTCAAAAAGTTACCCATTTTGTTTAACTATTTTCCAGACCCATACCCTAATTATACCCGTATCTAGACCCTTGTGATCGATAGTCGGACCCATGCTTTAAAGACCGAGATCCAACCCTTCTCGTTGACCCATAAGCACTAGCACCACCAATAGCATCTTCGTTCGTTTAAGCTTTCCTTTACCCGGTTCACTAGCATCATTCCCAGGAGAATACCTAGCAGCACAACCTACAGTAGCCGTTTATTCAGGTGATGAAGGCAACTTAGTTTATTTCGAAGTAGGTTCAGTGGAGGGGAAATGCGCAGATTGCCCATATAAAGAATATATCTTGCACCTATTACCCATTCAGAAAGAGACCAAGACCAACAAGGCGTTTTGAAGCTTTCACTACTAGGATAAAAGATAAAAGCCGTTTTTTCCATATTTAAAATATTCAGTGTATACCTTCAATCAAGTTCTCATTTATACTCATTCTCACGTTGTGGAATAAAAGCCGATGGTATTTCCATTACTAAAGTAGACATGCAGTTGCCCATAATATGCAAGACGAAATGAATAGTTTTTATTTGAGCAAATAATCTTCTTACAATTTCATAACTATATGTCTAAATTTGTGAGGGAAACTGAAATTTGTTGCAAAAATATCATTCTAATATCATAACTAATATTAGGTTATTATTTCATAACTAATATCATTCTAAGATAAGTGTGTGTTTGTCAATAAAATAATATATATATATATATATATATATAATTCAAATTGATAAAATAATTCTAAGAAAAAATTGATTTAAGTTAGATAAACTATCATCAAAATTATTTTCATGATTACAATTTACTATTAAGTATCAATATTCCAAAATTATTTAAAAAAAAAAACATCTACATTTTACTTGAAAATGTATGTAAGTGTTCAATATTGAGCAAATTAATAAGCATAAGTTTAAAAGTTAGAGTCATGGCTTACCAGCACAAGAGCCTTGATATTTTACCATGTGATTTTGATTTTCTAAAACAACATTCAGCAACTTGTGTTCGGGGCTGCTCTCTTTGGCCTGGGTTTCAATTTTTGGCGGAAGAAGATTGCACCACACGGTGAAGTGAGTTTTGAGAAAGTCATGGTACAACAAGCTGTATACAATCTCCAATTAATATTTATGCAACTGTTTAACCAGCTTAGACAACATCTCCATAGATGAACATAACATTTGCAAGCTAAGAAAAAATAGCCCGCTCCTCTGAAAGAAGAAATTAGCTGGCCCGCTCGCTCGCTTGATCCCTTCATGTGTGCTCTATGTAGATAGATTCATGTATGCTATGTCGGTATATTGGCTCGCTCACTTTATCACTTCATGTGTGCTCTCTATGGATAGATTCATGTATGGTATATGGGTAGATCAGTAGTAATAGTGCTCTTCTAAAACAGTCAAAGAGGTGGTTTTTTCAAAAGTCTTTCTGAGGAGGACAGAGGTAATTTAGTTACAGTACTGTTACAGAACAATTTAATTCGTCATTCATTGACAAAACAAATTGTCCCCTTAATAACACCTCCGGTATAGTAAACAATGGTATAAACACAAGATCATTATAGCAAGGATCCAATTAATGCGTTTTCAGATGGAAAATAAAGCCTGAAACTTTCAGTGGCTAAAAAACCAAATAGAATGTAATTTGCAGAGCTAGGTTTTATGGAACCACAGGTAAATTAAGTCGTGGGACCAATGAGCAGACAAAAAAATAGTTTTACAAAAAAAAATAATACAATAAAAAATCAAACTATTGAAACACTTTAGAAAACACAAAAAATTCTCATTTCAACCCATGAACTAATTTCACATAATTTTTCTTACCATACTTATATATGTATGTTGCAAATATATTTTCTCACAAGGATACAACATTCTTATTTAACTTATATGTAGTCTTCCAAGCTAACTTTTAGTTGTTTGATCGTATATACTAGATAGTTAGAGGGTTTACATCAATCATAACCTTCTGACCATTATATTATATATAAAATTGGAGTAAAAATATTTTCTTACACATAACTTATACATTTTTGTCCTTTAAATACAATTAGAGCATAATTTTGGTTATGCAATTTTTTCTCTTTCTTGATTTTCTCTTATGCAGTAAATACATGAATGATAAGAGATATGCTCAGAACTAAATTCTAATAGAAAAGCATATAAGAGGTAGGTAGATAGAAAATGATGTGTAGAATACTAAGTCAATATTAACAAGACATTGTCAAAAGAGAAAAACAAACTTTCAAGATCTTTCCCATTTTGTGACCCAATTCATTATTACAGATAGAAAACATGTTTTGGGGTCATTTCGATAAGACCAATTTTCTCATATTAAACTTGAAAGATATTTCCCAATTCATTATCACAGATAGAAAACATGTTTTGGGGTGGTTTCGATAAGACTGATTTTCTCATATTAAACTTGCATAGTTCAATTTTTTTTATTAATATGACAAACATGTCACCTATGAGTTGTATATTCATATTCTAAAGATAATTTTTTGTTACATGATTTTGTATAATGAAAATAAAATGATGTTTTAGTTATGGATATATATTTATGGAGATCACAATATGCAGAAGATATTTAGATGGAACACAAGTCCAGGAGAGTATGCATCTAGTAACATGGTTTATATGGATGCATATCAATCAATAAACCTTTAGGAATACATTTAACAAGACTTTGAATGTTATGAATGAGACATTTAAGAGAATTTGCATATGATTGTAGAACTAGAAATTCATTGTACTACATGGGGGTTATTCCAAAGACCCGATAGCACAACAAGGGAGCAAGAAATGCATTTTAGTTAAGGAAGTGCAACGTGTGAGCAATGATGTGTTTTTTTTCCTTAAGAAACCCCAAAATCACTAAGTGAGTAGATGTAACAACATTTTATGGAAAACATGATGTGTTTTTACTTGATAAGTCATTTGTTGGACCTTGAATATGTTATAATGGTAAATAAAGTAAAAAATTGCAAAATAGTGGTGTGTAGTAAAGATGAAACCATTGCATATTACCCTTGGGGATACATGTACAACATTTTTCTCCCTTGTAGCCCCATTTACCCTTACACTTCCCCAAACTTTTCATGTTTCATTTTATAACTACAACAAGAAACCCAAAGAAGTGGAATAGAATCATGACACACTCGCCACAGTCAATTTTCCCTTTGAAATAATGATTTCATCCCAAGGTTTAACGTGTAATTTCTCATGTGATTTGGTGTACTTCAATTCAAGCATATTTTTACAACAACTATATTATCACCATATCAAATTTATAGAGTCAAATCATTAAAGAAACAACATACCTCAATATCACAACATGTTTCCAAGGAAGAGTAAAAAATATAAACTATATATTGAAGATGATAATGAAGCGATGAAAGCATAGCACCATAATCAACATTCTAAAAACAAACACAAATTCACCACCAAATAACAAAATGAAAAGAGTTTGTGAGAGAGGATGCTTGTACATATACTCAATTAACTAAACTAGTGCACTAATAGAACTATTGTAATGACAAATTCCAATTTGAAGCTACAATCTAATAGGAAAAAAATACATAACTAAAAAATCCAATACAATTTCAACAAGAATTATACATTTTATAAATATAAATAATATGATTTATTTTAATAAGAATTATACATTTTATAAATACAAATAATATAATTTATTTTGAATTTTAAACTAATTTAAACTTCAAAAATTATTCCTAAATTTTATCAATATTCTGAAATCCATTTAGAATCAAATATGACCTTACTAACAAGTCTTGCAATATCCAATGCCAAGATGAACTTGCAATTAAAATTGCCATATTGTTATTAAATGAATTATAACAAAAACAAAATCATAATAACCTTTCTAAAACCACAATGTTAATTAGTTGTAAATCTTGTTGAAGTGGGACATGCAGTTCTTCCTACTTTGCATCAATGGATATACATCCAACAGCTAGAAACTCTATTATCAATGGCTTCCACTACTAGACCAGGACGCTGATGTTGACAGTCATCAATAATTTTGAATTTCTACAGAGTTATTTTGCAAATTCAAGTGAAACTCTAGTTAAAGATCACAATTCTCACCATTTCGGGGCTCATTGCTACAAACCGGTCCAAATAGTTAGCTTTCTAGTTAACGGTGTGAGCATTGATGTAAAATGGACATCGAACTGCAACTACGACAAGAATTATCTATGAGTGCATGGAAATCAACCAATATTAGACAATTGGAGGCATGCAACGTACTGTTCGCAGGTGTTATTGTTCTTGTAATAATAGACAAGTGGCCGACGAGAATTACCATGCAATATGTTGTTCCCTTACCATGTAATCACCTTTCATGCTTTAAAATAAAAATAAAGAATAAAACAAAATAAAATATGCCACATTGTGAACATGCAATCCACATTGCAAGGAAATCATGACCACGTTTAAAGGATTCAATGTCGTCTAGCTTACTGAAGTCTTGAAAGCAACTAGCACAACCATGTTTAAACCTTGTGCCATCCACATACAAGACGAAGTTAAAATTTGCTTGCTAGTGAGGTTCTCCCTGCCAGTGGTTGCACTACCAAAGTCTCTCGATTATGAAGGTTGAAACATGCCAAATTTCATTTGAGGTTTCAGAAATTTGAATTCCTAAACTAGCTAAGGTTTCCACATCAAGTGTGGCATTGGTTTCCCCAAGTCCCAATTGGTCTACACGATCTCATCTATTCAAATCTCAAGATGTTGTTGGCTAGTTCCATAAGATTTTCGAAACAAAACCAGTCATGTTGCATAATTTCCCATGTTCAAACCAATTGTAACGATTTTAAAGAAGATTGATGAGGACCATTTTATTTTGTCGATAGTATTTGATAGACAAATCACCTCTGTCAAATTCCATCACTGCATGCCATAACCTCTTGTTGTATACAGAAACAATGCAGTCCCAAACTGGGATGAACTATAGAGAATGCTAAATAGCTTGAACACCCTTCCATGAAACCCTTCAACAATACACAAAAATTGCAACTCTATTGAGATTTCACAGTTGTTTTACAATCCATCGATCATAGACTAATTGAACACCAAGTAACCAAGACAAAACAAGAAACTAGAACATAATGCTCATGTTAACAAACACAAGCAGGCAGAGCTAGTAGGAATGTATACCTACCAGACAAGGGCAGAGTGATTCCTGTAGTGTTGTCCACCGCAAATTACAACCACACCCTACCAAATAAAACCATGAGTACGCAACATAACAACAGAAAAGCCTCCACAACAAACTTGTAGAACTGTTCGCTGAACAACTAAGGGGATGCGTCGATACAACACCAAGAGGACGAGCATGTATTCGACAACAAACCAGGAAACTTGCAGAACCAAACCGGAGCAAGGAGTTGGGTGCTAAAGAATCTAGGTAGGGGTGCGCTAGGACTCGGAAACCTGTTTCTTCTCGGTCATGAATTACAAATAATGAATCTATCTCTAGGGCTTAGAAACAAGGCATATAAGTTGGGGCTTACCAGGAAGGCACATAAAGCCACTCTAACCAGTTTATGGTTTACATCATCGGACAATTTTATTTCCAGCTGATATGTACTACAAAATATGATGATCTACATAACCAAAAAGTAGTCAGGCTTACACCAAAGAGTTGACACTGGAATAATTTCTCTTAACTAACACCATCAAAGCAACACCACTGATAACCTAAATTAATTTTGTTAATAAAACAACAATACAAACGGAATTAGTGTAATCCATTGGTTTAACTCAGAAGCACACTTGCAACCATCCTTTGTGTTCCCTGAGAACCTTGCTGAGCATGCATGAATGAATGCAAAATAATTTGTCAAATACCCATGCAATATAGCCAACTCCTGGCATTTTAGTTTAAAAATTAAAATAACCCTAACCCAAAACATATTTTATGAGCTACACACCAGAGTAACCCTAAAGCCTCAAATTCGAACCACCAGAGGCCAAAAAAACATCTAAAAGATATGATTCCATCATGATTAGAGTTTAACTCGTTCTGCACAAGCAGCACACTTACAACCAACAATACGGAGTTCAGAGGAAAATAAATGGATGAAAACAAGAGCATCAATATTACAGCTGCAACAAATGGAGAGGATAATGTATGAAAATAACCCTGCCCATCAATATCGAAGATTTATTTCTTAGAGCCCTTGTGTTCTTGAGAGCCTCGCCTAGTAATGAAAACAAATAAAAATAAAACGAACAACCGTGCAGCTTGCCACCTTTTCACGTTTTTTAGCATGTATCTTGCCACGCTCTTAGTATGCAGCACGTATGCAGCTTGTCATGCCTGCATAGATTGCAACAAATTAGTTTATTCTGCATCCCAGCGTCAAAGTTGTCAGAATATGTCAATTTTGGAAAACAAAAATATGTTTTTGCAATAAGAAAGTTAGGTATCAAAACATTAGGAAAAGAGGTAAAAATTATTGATCACAATTTGAGAAATTTATGCAGGAATGCCAAAACCTGATAAATACATAATTCTAAAAGCAGAGAAAATATTTAATTTAATTGTTTGTGCACAACGTATGATGTATGTGGGAAGGTTTAGGGAACAAAACCCAAGAAATAATTAGATTTTAAAAATAAAAATATATATAATAAGTCAATATTATAGTTGAACTTTAGCATTGAACAACATTCTGCCCACCGTATTTTCGTCTACACACGGTAGGATGTCAAGAATGTGATAATTAAGGCCATAGGTTATTTAAAGGGCAGCAACAGCTGTAACTGGAACTTTATATAGATTTATCATTCTTCCTTGAAAAGTGACAAGTAACAGAACGTGACTGCCAATAAATTTGTAAGATTCATTATTTTATTTGACTTTGCTTATTCACTTTTTAAAGAAAATAACAATAAAAAATTAGTACCCATATTTACTAAATGAGAAATAATAGTCCAGAGACGATCTAGTCCACTATTCAAGAAGAGAATTTAATGTATGCACAAACCTAGTCCACAATTCAAGAAAAACTAGTTTCTCGTAGACATTTTGTTTAAAACTATTTCAAACACTATCACAAATATCTCACAAATAGCTGCTTTCGTGTGAAAATTGTCTCGTTGGTTTATAGCTACAACTTGCGATAAGGAAACTCGATACATATGTTATTTACAGTGAGCAAGACCCATTGGTGGTTTAGACCTAAAATTTTGAAAAGAACATTGGTGCCATTGTCATCTGGCAACAACCTAGTCTTAAGTTGTACCTGAGCACTCTCTTATTGTGTGTTGGGTAAAGGACAAATTAAAAGAGCTAGAGGAGACACTGCGAGGGAACATTCGTGATTCAATGCTTCTTTATACAGAACCATTCGGCAAGGTAAATAAGGCTCACCTATATTCGCACCTGTTTTGGCTCCAGCTTTGGTAACAACATTGATGGTTGAGGTTTTTCTGTCTATCCAATGCCTGAATTAAGAGTTTATGAATTGGTACCTTGCTGTCGATTGCACTCCTCCCATTTAGCAACCGGGTCAAGAAAACCACATTCCACATTTTGAAACCAAGCAGATCATATTGAAACCACATTTTGAAATCATGTAGACCATATTGTTCACAATAGACATTGAAATCGTGCATTTATTATCTTCTTAAGCAGTATCCTTGTCTTCTAGCATGACAACACTGTATCGGTAATTTTGCTTTGCAAAAGCTGCTTATCATATTCTATAAAGCTCATTAATGGAGCCCTTTGTTCCTAAACATAGGTTTTTTAAAAGAATAACCTCTTATATTTCTTTTCAAGGATTCAATTTAAAAGAAGGAAAAAATGCACTCTCGGGTTTTCTAAGTATAGAAATAAGTTTTTAAATTTGCAATGTACCAAAGTTGTATAGCATGTGCCATAAACATAGGTTTTCAAACAAAAATGCATCATAAATTTCTAGGGATTTAAACTAATGACAAGAAAAAAAGTATAGGAAAAAATGTCACATAAATTTTGAAGACAAACTTGTACTAGTTACAGGAAAAATGTCACATAAATTTTGCAGACTTGTACTAGTTACAAGATTCAACCTAGAACATTTGTTTCTATTGATTCAACGATTTGCTTAAAAAGAATTGCAAGAAATAGAAAGGATTCAGCTAAAACTCACAGACTAATGCAATCCAAAACCAACTGGGAGGTGGGGCTGGGATCCGAAGATGAAAGAGTTCATCATACGATGTAGTATAGCTAGCTGGGAGATCCAGCTGGAAGCCCGACTATATTACCTAGCAGAATGGAGATGTAGGATTTGGATGGAGAAATTGAAGGCATGGAAGAGTGGATAAATGAAGAAGGCCATGGAGGAAGGAAGGTTGAGGAAGAAAGTGGTGTAATGGAATTAACAACATAACCAACATTATAACCATTATTTCCATATCCATCAAAACAACCAGAGATTGGAGCATCATCACTGATCGAAACAGCCTTGACATAACAAACTTGCGATGGAGCAAAGCACACCTACACTTTATATTCAATCGTTTATGTTACAGCTAGAAGGCATGCAAATGCCAGATATCTAGATCCGTTGTAACATAGCTGCTACAAGATGACAAGATGATTCAGTTTGGACCAGTATTCTAAATTTCTATCTGTGACAGCAATGTTATTTTTAATAGACCTCCTAAATTGTTGAAATTCTTTTATAGACATGGACAACCAATAACAATGGAGTTACATTTTAGCCCTGAGATTCCCCAGTTCAAAATAATAAACCTTTGATACTCTTTCCCATTTAGTGGCTGAGAAAATGCTTGATTGCTTTCATGTGATAGCACTGAAGAGTCATCGAGCCTATCAACGAATTCATCCTAACCACTGTACCCTTCATCCTATCATTCTTGACATCAAGAACAAAAATTACAATAAAATAATAGTGAAATGCCTAAATTTGGACCTCATAAAAGTTACAAAACTAAAGCATTAATTAGAGGCCAGATTTGGGTCTCAGTAAAAGGCCTCATACAGAGAGAGAGCGCTGCCAGAAAAAGTTTAGAGTTGAAAGTATGAAAACAACTAAAATACATGTCTGCAATATTCTACCCTAAACTTCAAATTTAACACACCACCTTCATCAATAGTGACATCAGGCAGAAGAATCCTCCTACAAAGTCCACACTACCAAGCTAACGTCAGACGTGCCAAATGTAAAGTTTATTATATAAAGTCTTTTGATGTTTCGAAATTCATAGTTGAGGGATGTGAATTCCTTCTGTTTCCAAAGCGACTTCATGGGTGATCAATAGAGATGAAGGGAAAGAGCTTGCTCTCAAAGTTTAGTTGCTTCCCCACCCAAAGAGCCCTCCCCTCCCCTACACCCAAAAGAGATAGACCTCTTCCCGATCATTCTTGCACTCACCTCAGAATTTTAGTCTGATATTTTGGTTTCCTAACCCCCTTTCCCCATTTAAAAGACGGGTCGTTCAGTGCTTGCTCTCCAAAATATCCCGGTGAAGTCCACCTTTTCTAAATTCATCCTTAAAGTTGAGTGCAATTACGAGTGCCTTTCCTTTAGAGGTAGCACCAAAAGGTATAGTGTCCTTAGTAGTAGTTTGCCTTTAGAGGTAGCACCAAAAGGAATAGTGTCCTTAGTAGTAGTTTGTATGAAGGGGACAACAATAGATCGACCCGTTCCCAGTCGAGCGCACAAATGCTAGTTGGAAATTGAGCCATTAATTTGAGTACGTCAAGCAGGTGGGTCACAAGCACCGGTTCTACTAGATCCTAGCAATGGGAGAATATCATGATCCATCACGATGAGTACGACATGAGTTTGATCCATGCATTTCCCTCTACAAGGTTGGTTGCAGCAGCTACCCAGTAAACTCAGTCTCCATCTCGATCTCTACTAATTGGATATGGAACGGGATCAATAACTTGAACCGAGTGGCGAACTGTCTA
>LPNX011099201.1:0-86254 GCA_001517045.1 Pseudotsuga menziesii
AATGAAATTTGACATAGCTATGCAAATTTTCGATACATAAAAGTTATATATTCGGAAAGGTGATTCAATTTCCTACATTTCATGTTTTTTACTCAATGCAATATAATTTGCATAAGTATCTCAAAAAATCCAAGTAAATTGAGGGATGCCTGATTTTTCAGGTTTCTATTGCATCTAACGTGCACAAAAAGGTCCCTCATCTTCTTGCACACACCCATACCCATTGGACCAGGTTAGGTTCAAATATAGAAAATATTTCTCAAGACATTGTAAATTACAACTTGTAAGTTGGTGGTAAGTTGTAACCCCAAAAAAGACACCATTAGTTTTTCCTTGCAGAGCCTTGAAAATGGAGGGTTATCAAATCAATTCACCGTCCATAGATATGACTCATATGAGAATTTAATTTCACATCATATACTCAAATACTCAAGTGACTTATAAGTTGCGAGATCACGTGACTTGATGAACAATAAGATGATATATGGAAAATCGAGTTGGTAGGTGGCATCATCTCATACCAAGATTTAATGAAGTTGGTGAATCAATAATGCATGCCAATGTCATTAAATTCTTTGAAAGTGAACATCGAATCCCGAGTCACAATCCTAAATCATCGAGTTGAACTTGACACTAGGCATCCGAGTGGCCCACCATGGTCCGTGTCGATTGGGACCAAGATCCTCATCCATGATCCGACTATTCAAGGGCACTTGGGAAGACTCTGAGTCTTGACTCTCCCATAGTCCACTGAATCAAAACCCCTAGAAAGGCAATTTTTTTAGCTGCCCTTCTGTTGCAAATTTACTAAGGCTTACTCAATTTCATTATTGAAGTGCTGAAATGAAACTAAATTTTTTTTGCATGGGAAATTTTTTTGTGGCCTTCTATGACGTTTAAAATGGCCTTCGAAGGGCTTTGAAGGCTTCAAATTTGAAGCCTGGTGGGGTTGTTTTTTTTATCTTTGAGATATGCTTGATCTTGGAAGAAAACATGTTATCTCTATTTTACTTTTTAACTATGCTATTTTAATATTTTTTGTAATTTAATATTTAAACATTTTATAGTTGTATTAATATTTTATAGTTGTAATTTCAGTAAATTTACGCTCATAGCAAATTTGCAATGCTAATATTAAGATATTAAAGCCCGAGATTGCAATCATATTGTTGTAAGTTTTGACAATAGTTTGGAGATGAGTACAATTTTCTAGTTTTCGTTATTATAATATTTATTATAATTATAAGTATTAGAATTTTCATTAAATTAGTTAATGTATTAAAATTTTTACCATGTGAAAATGATATCTCATCTCTTAATATTTTTGTATGGAGATCTTTCATTTATTATATTTGAGGATGGCAAGGTATATAGTTATCGATTAGAAGTCATAACAAGGTATATAGTAATCCATTAGAAGTTAAATTCAATTTGATTTTATCTAATTTATAAAAAAATTCAAAAATTTATTTAAAGTTTAGAAAATTTATATATTAATTTATTTTTCTTGTGAATTAAAAAATAATTTTTTAAAAATAATTTATTATTTTATAAATGCTTGAAACTTGTGACATGACTAATTTTAATGGCTTAAAATGCAATAATAAAAATAATTTTAAAAACTAAAAAATAAAAAAATATCTTAATAATGCCAAGTGTCTTTTAATTTAATTGCCAATAAATGGACTTTTGACATGTTTTTTGGCGTCCAACCATATATTTTGCTGCGACTGACCTACCCCCTTGTCATTTACTCGAACGAATTTCTGAGAATGCACAATGATGTTGCGAGGGAGCATACAGATGTTGAAAATGGACAATGATCTTTCGAGCTTGCTTTGCAAAGATAGTGTACAACTGCTATTCAACTTGTACATGCCACTCTCACTAGATGCCTGTAATTTTACCAACTAAACCTTTTGCCTGCGTGTAATTTTATCAACTACACCTTCTGATTTTTAATTCTATCTACCAAATTCTAAATCGAGTTGCAATGGGAAGCCTAACAACCACTTCTTATCACCACTTCGATGTGTTTATAAACCATCGAGGCCCTGATGTAAAGAGCACCTTGGCCAACAGTCTCTACCGTCGCCTCATTTCTCATCGATTGCAAGTCTTCCTTGACAAGCCCGAATTACAAGCTGGACACAATATCACTACTCAAATAGAAGCAGCTATTAAGGAGAAAGGCTCTTCATCATATTGCGAATATAAGCGGCTTTGAACTGCAAGAGAGTAATGGGTGAGAATCTTCCAATGTCCTAACTTAAATTTGTTGGATTGAAACCTCCATCACACCTCCCGGAAGCTTTTCTCATTATTTATTTTACTGTCAATGAATATTCAGGGACGAAGAGGGACTTTTGGAGGAGCACGAAGAGGAGCTCTTGGATAAGGTAGTACAAACCGTGTTGAAAAAGGTCGCAATACCATTGGATGTGGCAAAATATCCAACCGGTCTAACAGAAAAATTACAAGATTTTGGAAGGACACTGCAGCAGGAGGAGAACGTGGAGGTCAAAGCTGTGGGGATTGTGGACATCGGTGGAATTGGAAAAACCACGCTCGCCAAGGAATTTTTCAATCGTGAGAGGTCAGATTACAATGGATCCTCCTTTCTATTTGATGTGAGGGAAAATGCAATTAGAATGTCTTTAAATAATTTACAGAGCAAGCTCATTAAGGACTTGAAGGACTTGAAGGATAGAGATGTCAAAATTGAGAGGTGGGAAGAAGGTGTAGAGGTACTAAAACAAAATCTCTCAGCTTGTGAAGCACTCGTCATATTAGATGATGTAAGTCATGTGGATCAACTGGATGCTTTCTTGCCAATTAAACATGTCCTGGACCCCAAGAGTTTGATTTTGGTTACTTCTAGGGACAAACATATTCTTCGAAGTGCAGGAATTGCAGAGTCGTCAATATATCGGTTACAAGGGCTCAATATAGCACACTCGCAAGAGCTTTTCTGTTGGCATGCCTTTTTTCAGCCACATCCACTCCCAGGATTTGAAAATCTTGTACATGGATTTTTAAAGGCATGTCGTGGTTTGCCTCTATCATTGAAAGTATTTGGGGAGCTTGTTTGTGGACACGACAAGCCTTACTGGGAGGAACAATTGAATGGACTTCACCAAACATTACCAGAAGAAATAGAAAAGAGCCTTAAAATTAGTTATGACTCGCTTAATCATGAGGAGCAGCAAATAATTTTAGATATCGTTGTTTTTCGATAGGAAAAGACAGGGATACGTGGGTAAGAATATGGAGCGGTTCAGGATGGAAAGGTCTTGTAGGGCTTCAAAATCTGGTGAACAAATGCCTTGTCGAGATCGACAATGAAAATATAATAAGAATGCACGATCACCTTGTAGATTTGGGAAGACATATTGCAGATTGTTCAGAGTTGTCGCCGCGTCGTCTTTGGCAACCCATAAAGAACCTTGATCATCTTCATGAGTTGTTGCAACAATCATTTTCTGTAAGTGTTTTAGCTATCTTGAAGTTGTAAACAATTTTTGGTATTTTTTATTCCCATTAATCTCCCATATACTTTTCTAATAATTGTTTCATTGAATTTTCAAAGTACAAACAATTTTGGGTATTTTTTATTCCCATTAATCTCCCATATACTTTTCTAATAATTGTTTCATTGAATTTTCAAAGTACAAACAATTTTGGGTATTTTTTATTCCCATTAATCTCCCATATACTTTTCTAATAATTGTTTAATTGAATTTTCAAAGTACAAACAGATGATAACAGAAGTACGCGGATTTATGATGGCTCCTTGGTACACCCTTATTGGTAACGAGGAGGAGGAATTATTCCACTCAGAAGCAAAATTGCTATTGAATAAAAGTTCCCGTCAAGAAGTGTCCGGTATTAGGAAATTGCAACTTCTTGAAGCTGAAGGCGACTTTGAAAGCATCTTGACTTCGCTGCGATCACCAAAACTCATATGGCTCCGTTGGAATGCGTCGATCTACTCATCCATGCCTTCTTGGATTCCAATGCACGATCTAAGAGTTTTAGAAGTGTTCGGTTCGGAATTGAAATGCTTGTGGCAATGTCAATCTCAGGTCTGTAGATATATATGCAACAATTTGAAGAGGACCATAATCCTCGTATCTTTTATATTTTTTTATAACAGCTGAAACGTGAACATTGCAGGCACCTCTGCAGTTGAGGGAATTAAATATTGAAGCTCCACTTTCCGAGTTTCTGAAGTCACTAAGGCCGTTGAAGCATGTCGAAAAGATTGTACTGGATTGCCGGCGATTACCGACATATCCAGATCTAGCAATGCTTCCAGAAGAATTTTGTTATTTGGGATCCTTGAAATATTTAACCCTTATAGGGTGTTGGAAATTGCAGCTTCTTCCAAATTCCTTTGGGAATCTAAAAAGTCTCCAACACGTCAATCTTTCTAAGTACAGCAATTTGGAGATCCTTCCAAATTCATTTGGGAATCTGACAAATCTTCAACACATCAATCTCACAGGCTGTGGAAGGTTGAAGATGCTTCCAAATTCCTTTGGGAATCTAATAAATCTCCAACATGCCAATCTCTCTAAGTGCAGCAGTTTGGAGACTCTTCCATATTCCTTTGGGAATTTGAGAGCTCTCGAACACATCAATCTTACACTGTGCGTAAGTTTGAAGATGCTTCCAGATTCCTTTGAGAATCCATCAAATCTCCAAACCATGAATCTCACAATGTGCATAAGTTTGAAAATCCTTCCAGATTCCTTTGGAAATTTAAAAAATCTTCAATACATCAATTTTTCTCGGTGCAAAAGTTTAACGATGCTTCCAAGCTTTTGGGGAAATCTATTGCAACTTAAACATCGCCATATGAGTGATTGTTGCAATTTGACCATTTCCACACTTGGAGATATCACCACTCTTGAATGCTTAGATCTATCAGGTTGTCTCCAGATGGAATTACTGCCTTCACAAGTTGAAAGTCAACAATCTTTGCAAAAGTTAAATTTGTTCCGTACAAACCTCAAAGAGTTACCGAGCACTATTGTATGCCTTAGCAATTTGGAACTTCTGATGTTGGGAAGCCCTCTTTTGGGAGTGCTGCCACCTTTGTTCGGTAACCTAAGTAGATTGAAGGAGTTGTGGCTCCATGGATGTCAGCAATTGAAGTGCTTGCCGGATTCAGTTGTCATGTTGAGCCAGTTGACAAGGTTGAAAATAAGGGATTGTGGAATACAATACTTACCATCAGATCCCATGAAGATGAAGAGTCTTGAATTGTTAAAAGTGACAAGGAGCCCTCTACGCCAACTGCCATTTAAAGGGGTTAAAAGAGAAGAAGAAGCATTGTTAAGAACGTTGAGTGAATTGGATTCTCCCATCGACACGGGCATGATTCAGTTGAAGGAGTTGGAGTTGTGCTGCACAGAAACACCAGAGGTATCCTTTTCACAAGGTGTATGTACCAACCTTCAAATTCTCAGGCTGAAGGGATGTAAGAGGTTGGTGGAGGTTGGAGCATTGCCAACAACACTAATTACTCTGGATTTAAGGTGTTGTCGTGCATTGAGTGAAATGGGAGGGCTTTGTGGTCTTGCAAAACTTGAAGAGCTGGACATAAGGGGATGTAATAGTATTAAAGTAGAGGAGCTTAAAGGTGTTGAAACTTTGGTATCTTTGAGGAAATTCCGCAACTCTCAATGGCATGACCTAAAACGCATACCAGCTTTGCTCCAACAGACGAGTGTTTGCACAGATGAGTTTGGCGATTATGATCATAATATATATGATTATTATGATGATGATTCTTTTGTTGAAAACAAATCGTTCCGGTTTTGCCGGGATTGAAAGACCTGCTCATAATTTTTGTAATCCTAGTGTTTGGCTCTTTATTTTTAACGTTTTGAAAAAAATGTAATTTTAGTGTTTGGCTCTTTTAATTTAACTGATCAGCCATTGAATATAATGATATATATAGGCTTTTTCTGCGGTGCAGTACTTATAATACTACACCTTTCTCTTCGTAATCGAGACAGGACTTTTGTCTCAACCATCAGATCCCACAGCCTATTTGTTATTTTTAATATAAACAATCATCAAATCTTATAACTGGCTATCTGTTATTTTTAATATATATATTTAAGACGAGTAATCTTTACACCCATTGATTAATAATCTCTGCCCAATTCTTGAATGACCCAGTTCTTGAATGGAAGAAATCTCATTATAAAAAAGTATTTAATTCAAATTTGATAGACAGATTTCAACTTTAGTTTGAATGAATGGAAGAATAATTTACTCATCTCATTACCAGAAAGTATTTTAAATCAAAATTGTGCGAAGACTCAGACCGCCTTGCCCCCACACCTTAACCCTATTCCAAATATTTTTTTTCAAATATATATCTAAACTAACCCCTTGATTTCTTTGGTTGTTTGAGACTAATGCAACTAGGACAAATCTTACGAAACTTTTTATGCGAGCTTTATGTATTCTGTGGAAGATTAATAAGCATATTTCACATCTAAGTATAAGTCATTTAGTGTAAGATTTATATGTGCAATAGCTCATCCAAAATTTATATATACAAGAGCTCATCCAAGTTTTGGTATATTAGCAAGTTTTAATACGTAATTTGTGAATCCTGAGAAATATGTTATACACTTATTTGTTTGATATGGCTACTTATTATAAATATAAATATTATAATTTTAAATTTATTGTTAATATGGTTAACTATATTAAAATTTAATTAATTTAATAAAAATAATTAATAATATTTAAATATGGGTAATGTATAATTGAAATGAGCATACATAAGGTTAAATGTATATTATATAATTTTAATGAAAGATATGTGAAGTTAAATGTATATACAATAAGGTGCATAAATATGTAATAGTGGTTGGTTTAATGAAAGACCCATATGTATATATAAAGGTAAAGGTCATGACCCACATATAGGATGAGTGGATATCAAAGGCCACATAGTCACTATCGAAAAAATATGTTAATTAAATGTATTGAGATAACGGGCATGTAGTCACTATTAAGGAAAAGATGCTAATGCTAATTGAATGTATTAAAATATTTAAAGGAGGTTCATAACTCATCTCTTTTATATAACTTGGAGTTGTGTTTGAAATTTATATGTTGCACATGGGATGCACTCTAATATATTATCTTATCTAATCAAAATAGTAAATATGATTTATTTATACTATTTATAGTTTTTGTCTTATATAATATATGAATTTATTTATAGTTCTTAGTCTATATGAATATATAATTTTATTTTTGGTTGACTTTGGTCTTGCTATTTATAAACTTTGAGGGTGAATAAATATTGAGGCTACAAATCTATAATTCAAGTGATTATTAAAAATCGAGGTGTAAGTCTCTCGAGAAAAACCTCAATTTCATTCATTTCTAGTAATATTCAGTTACAACAAACAACTTTGGAAATGCTCTAGCCCATGAATTTTTAATCATTTTGAGAAGAAGCTTATTTAAGGTTCAAAGAAAAAAAAAAGAATACGATACCACATTGACGCCCCTGTAGAACACCAAATTATTTTGTAAACTAGTCCAAATAAAAAGAGTTACACTGTCAAATTCTTTGTTGGATTACATTGTCGATCTAATACATGGTGACCATGGGATGATGGGGGTGCATGCAACCATTTCAAACGAAACAAGAATCGACTATGAAAACATCGATGCGTTGGCGTATAGGTTGTAATTTTACAAGACATTGATAAGTCCAATTAATTACACAATGATCCACCACTTAAGCCATTTGTTAAGCATCAAAATAAGGGAAACAAATTTTTAAAAGAGATCGATAAGTCGAGTTAATTAAACCAATGATCCACCAAGCCATGAGGTGTAGGCTAGTTGGTAATTTGTGTGGGGTTTAGTCCCCATCAGGTAATTGGATTAAACCTCATGTTGAGGATTGAGGATGGGTGTTGCCACTTTTTTGTAGGGTGATCCGTCCAAAATTATGTTGGCATAGCCCCATGTTATATACTCATCTTTTGAGTGTGGGGGACTTCCTGGATTTGGCAATAAAAAAGAAATTATCCATCAATTGTCAACCATTTGTAATTTGCATATTCGAGGAGGTCTTTGTCATCAACATTGGATCATTAAACAATTAACACTCAAAATTTATGGAATTATTAATTGGGTGACATGACTATCAATGAAAATTCAAGGAGTTATTAGGTCTATCCATGCAACATCATATCTCCATAAACATACAATAGAAAGTTTAAATATCATACATTAACACAACCACTTAATATCAATAAACCAAGTTAAGTGTCATGAACACGTTCTATGTTACTTGTTCTCCATGCATAGTTGTAATCACCCATTGTCTATACCACAACAACCTATTATCACCCACCTTCCTTTAATTAAATGGGTTGTTTACCATGAATTGGTCATTATTTATGCATCAGCCACGAGTTATCCATGCATCAATTACCAATGATATATATATATATATATAATTGTTTATTTCGAATTTGGAACAACTAATATAAAACCAATTTGGATTGTACACTTGTCTCATTCTCCTGCACTCTAGGAAAAGCATAAGTGGCAGTTCACCCCAAAATCTAACTCCATGTAAACTTATAACATTTAGTTATAAATCATATCTCCACACACACACACACACACACCAAAGGTCCTTGATTCAAGTATTTTTTTGAATTACAAATAAATAAATAAAGACCACAAGTCAAGTGTTTGGAAAAATAGTGATAATAAAAGTCTCAAGTATCACAAAGGTTTTAAGTGAAAAGGTATATAAAGGATTAATCTTTAAGTAAACCTTATTGTAAGAAGTAAGTTTTGGCGTAATTGATTTCTAAATATGGAAAATTTTAGGGGAGAAATTTAGCTTATGGGCTGATTTTCAAGGTTTTTTTTTCGAAAAAAATATTCACCATTTTCCTTTTTTTTTTCCAATTTGATTCACCCAAATTCCATAGGAAGATTTTTTTTACTTAAAAAAATGCCAAAATTGTCCAAAAACTATATAAAACCCTTAGAAATTGAACATTTTTTTAAAATATTGCCAAACATTTTATGGTTGGAAATTTGATAAATAGTAAGATTCACAAAGGCTTCTACACTTTACAAAAATATGGATCCTTAAAGTTTTATCTGATTCTAAAAATAATTCTAATTTTTTGGTAAAACGTCTTCTTTGCATAAAGAAGTATGAATGTTTGAGGTTGTTAGAAATTCAAAATGGCATTTGACCATATTTTTGTTGAGATTTAATTCTAATAAATTATCCAAGTGACATGTAAATATACTTGCAAACTAAAAAATTAGAGGATGAAATAGAGAAACAACAAGAAAATGTACATCTAAGGATATAGTTGGCAATGAATTATTAGAGGGAAAAGGAATTATTCAAAAAAGGGAAATATCTTGCCTAAAGGTCATGATAAAAAATTACTTGCACAAATCAAAGGTAAAAAATTATTAAATAGTGCATTTAGAATTTAGAATAGTAGATTTAAGATCTCAAGAAGAAACTTAACAACCATTTATTAGAAAAACATGAAGACAATTCTCACTTAAGAAACCTTAATCAAAGGTTCTTTGAACAAATCAAAAGGTTAAAATATAAGAAACTAGAGAATCGAGGCCTTAAAAATAAAGTTGACAAGCCAAGAAATAATGAAGAACTTGTATGCTTGAGGGATCATTTTGAAAGTTAGCTTACACAAATTAAAAAGCTAAAGAATGATAAGAAGTCATAGCAAAACAAGTTAGAACAACATGTCAAGAAAGAAGCATCAATCAATTTGGAAAAATAATGATCAAACTTTGGGAACTAGTAAAGTTTTCATATGTAAATGTTGGATTCTCTATATGGAAGATACACAATTGGAAAACACAAAAGATGGATAAGCGTCATATGCTTTTTCCATTAACATCTATACATATAAATACATTGGACGTGGCTCTTGGATTTGTATTCCAAGGAGTCTTTTGGAATTCTGAAGATGACTCTTCATCTTTACCTGACATATTAGGTTCCAACCTCGCCCCCCCACCTTAATATGAAGGGGTTTTTACGAGTCTAAGAAGAGAGATGAAATCTAGAGAAGGACAGATGATGAAGAATCCCTTCGAATCAAAGCTTAGCAGAATTTGAAGTCTTCGACTAAATGGGTGGTTTAAGGTTGACCAAAAACTCTGGAACTTGGAGATAACTCTGGTTTTGGATCAGCAGTTCTCTGGAACTTGGCTCCAACTCAGGTTCTTTCTCCAAAGTAGTTCTTGGAACATTCCAAATGCTAGCAGAAGTTGTAATTCTTCTACTAAAAGGTGGTTCAATGATTACCACAATATTTGGAGCTTTTATTTAAATCTTAGAGGCTCCTAGAACATTCCAAAATCTAATAGCATTTGATCCATTCTACTAAATGGGTGGTTTTAATATGACCACAAAAGATGGAGCTCAATGGAACATGAATATGACTTTGGTTCAGTGTTGTAGCTCTGACTCTGGCTAGGTGGATTTGGATCAAGGATTTTTCCACTAGAACAAAGTTCTAGATGTGTCTATGGCACTGGATTAGGCTTTCTTGTTCCATCTCGCTTATTTTTTACTATCAATCACTCCCCCTGTCAGGAATAACGTAAGGAGAAGAGAATGTCTCAGTTGAAAGACGTGTCAATACTCATGAATGAAGTGAACCATTGCTAATAAGTGATCCACCCATAGTGAATCTTCTCTCTTGCAGGTCTCTTCATAATGGATCATCTTTCTGAATAATGGATATGATTTCCATAATGCTTACAAGGATGAAAATTAAAACACTGATCTTTCATATGGCATCTCTTTTGATATCTTCAGCGCTATGTTCAATGTCTCTTTTATTTCTTAACATGTGTTTTACACAAACATTACGAGGCATCTCCATCATTTATCATAAAAGATATACATATCTATGATTTTTGAAATCAAGAGAAGCATGAATAGTAATTTATTTTATCACATACTGTTGTAGATTTTCATAACAACCATTTAAAGTTTAGTCTTACTCTCGAGATGTACCTGCAACATCTCTCAAACATACATAATGTACATATAAGATTCACAATATAAAATAGAATCATTCATGCATTTTCATTTCATGGCACATAGCTTTTCCAATTATAACATCTACATCCATACCTTTTGTATGGTAGTACTTCTTCTCAGTATTTTTAATCTTTTTCAAGTTTCTTTTCAACATAAACCAATTATATCAAACTTATATAATCACGCTTTTCAACAAAATATGAAATACATATAAATTTAAAGCAGTACAAATGCATATATCAACAACTCTTTTATCATATTTATCACATGAGGATTCACCTCATATATAAATTTTGTAACCAATACTTCATATTTCATCATTGAGTATTATCATTGGTGCTCCAAAGTTTTCAACTAAACATCAATTACTGTTGATGCTTCATAGTTTATGTAACTCAACATCAATTTACCATTGATGCTCTAGATTTTTTCAACTCAACATCAATTAATGTATACATATCATCGAGACGAGTCAAGCAAGTTAGAGGAACAAGACTTAGGGAGTATTTGTTATCTAACTTCTTTACTTCTACTATAGACTAGTCACAAGGTTTTTTACTAGCTCTATGTAGACCTTGTATAATTTCCCCCTTCTTTATCACAGCCCCTCAAGGAATACCTTGTTTCCTTCATGCTCATTGAGCACTCAAGGGTCCACAATTGAAATTTTAAGTGAACTAAAGACCAATACCCCTTGTATTTCCTATATATGCAAATTCATTTTAAGACAGGGGTTATGTTCATCAATTTGGTCATTCATTATCTCTTATTTTATTTACTTTCAAAATGTACTTAAAGTTCTTTTCTAAAATTCTCCTTTTTTATTTATATTCTTCATTTATTTATTTTGTTATTTTATCTTAGTTGGTTTAACTTTTTTCTTATCCTCACTTGATTTAAATTTTTATTCCATATATTTCTATTTACTTTTGGGTAAGTCCTTTTTCCCTCAAACATGCTTGACCCCCTCTTACAATGGGATATAGTTCCTGGTTGCTCATAATTTTGGCCATGTTTCCATCATAAGCATTCACAATTGAATCAAACCAACTACAACATTAGTATGTACATCTTTCATGGACTATTTAGTTTCAAACTTCACATCAAATTTCATACATATGCATGCTTATACAACAAACATTTGTACAATTCATATCAATTATTTTCACATTTTTTCTTTTTCCTTAATCAAAATTTCTAATGGCCATATACCATACATTTGTGCAATATACATTTAATCTCATATCTTCATTACTATTGGTACCATGCAAGGTATGTGTAAGATATTTTAATCATATGTTTCATCACTAACATATTATCTACATGCAATTCATGTCTTCTAGGAGTAATGATAAAATAAACACTTCAATAGAAAATAACATATTTACAAATCATTTCCATTTTACTTTCTGCCTAAGGCATATACTTTAACATATAAGAATCATCATCATCATTAATATTGCATTACTAATTGTTCGGTCATATACTAAAATTGTTAATTAACATAGTTGGTTGAATAGGAGTTACCTCATTTACCGCTTCCCATTAATTTCACATGTTTTTTATGAAGCTTCCTATAGTCATTTTGTACCTACATAATACACTTGCAAGTACTTGCAAGGGATTACTCACATCATTGTTACTTCGACAAAACACTTAAAAATTAAAAATTATGACAATACATTTTCACCTAGATGCACTCAAACATCGTTGTTATGAGTAATGCAAAGTCTCAGTGCAACAAATATGTCATTAGGTACAATTCCTATGCATTAACTCCTTTCAATCAAATGTGTCACTATTAAATATTTTCATATCTAAACATTTGCATGTACCCTTTTATCGAATTGGACATTCTTGGTCTAATGTTCTCCTCTTTATCATCCTAAGTACCAACCATATCATGCTTTTTTTTAAATATAAGCTTACATACCTATTAACATATAGAGTTATTACTATGCTTACCACATAATTCCATCTTCTAGAAATGACACACAATGTACTCAATCAAACAAGATACCATGAATGAACTTGCCATGTGTTTAATTTTTGTAACGTAATCGCAACACGTACATATATATAACTCATACCTGCAATGCGGTTCATAATACTATTTTGAGCTTAGATAAGGAACCAACAATGTCGGTTTTCCTTATTTTATTTTCAAATTCAACTTGTGGTTATAAGCATTATGCATAAAGACCTTCTTCACTTGGGGTGTAAGGTCAAGTGATTATGCTTTTCTCTTCCCCCATGAAGATAAACACATCCAACATTGTTTAAACTTGCATTCCACTTAGCATTTATGCAATTAAAATGAATGATAAGTGTATCTTTGCCTACACATGTCAAAGTGCATTATAATTACATCTCACTAATTCATTTTCATACTTTCCTTAGTACTTAAAACTTATAGAACATTCAAGCATCTCCATATAGTTCCTATAACATTACATAATCAATAATGTGTACTTGTCTTGTCATTGTTTTAACCTCTTGGTTTAAAACATTTACAGAGACAAACATATTATCCATTGTCTCAATGCATAATATATTGACCAACACATCTATAACAATAACGTCATACAAAGTTATTCCAATTTATTTTTTGCTTCATGTTCATATCTGTATGACATGTGTTTGAATTATTGAACCATTGATCTACAGGAAATGAGAGCAATTGAAAGGTTCAATTGCGCAGTGGAATAGTAAGAACAATGTACACTGAACAAGACAAATTTCAGAGAAAACTGTCAAGAATTGATCAGTAAATTACAACATTAATCTTCATTAATTCCAGTAGTATACAATAGTGTTACAATAAGGATAATTCAAATCATGTGGATAATATTAGAATCTACCAACTCAATCCCGACTGATTGGCTAACTAGAAGTGCCTAAATCACTATCGAAGAACACTAGTCTAATTCAACATGTCTAATTCAGTTTGACAATCAGTTAAACTAGTTAAACCAGTTAAACTGACAAGGTAGGTGAACAAAGGCACCACTTCCCCATGCATCCATGAATAACTAGCGCTATACAATATGAATACGATCTAACTGAATGTAATTGAAGATAAACTTAGCATAACTACCTACCAACTACAACCAACTAATGGAGGCTGACTGTGGCACTCAAAGTGGCTCCTAAAGTGTAGGGATTGGCACCGGTGGAACCCAGTTGGCATCAATGGGGAACATCGGTGGAACCAATGGCACCTGTGCCACTATTGGCACCAAAATCATGGCGGCACCAAACTCTAGAAAATGACTCCTAAGTTAAGAAAATGATCTAATAGACTATATCTGGACGAGGGAGGATTATAAATCTTAATACCCCACTTAATCCTAACTTGGACAACTGTGGGCCCTGGAAACAAAGCAAAAAGTCACACATTACAATATAAAAGAAGAAAAATTGCTTAATAAACTGAGGAAATAGGGGAAAGCCTCATAGGATCCTCCCCCCCCCCCCCCCCCCTCAAGATAAGCAGTGAAACAAGAAAACAAATTTTGAATAAGAGTTTGTAAAAAAATTGCTGCAATTTGCAGTACTTTGTAGCAACAATGCAGTATTTTGGTTCTTCTATGTAGTAACATCCTGGAAATGTGCATGTGAACCTCTCCAAACCAAATTCTTATTTATCATGGAATTTTCCTCTTTGGAAGAAGAAAAATATGCTCAACTAAATCCGAAACATAGACATCTGCAAGATGAAAACTGGACCCATATACAGAAACTGACATCAACTGATGAGAGTGAAAATGTTCTTGAGAATTCGAACCATGTGAGGAAAACAAAAGAAACTGATATATGACAGCCTTGAACATCAAACCATGTGAGGTGAAATCAGCTCCAAGTGTTAGGAGTAAGTGTCCCGGCGAATGCAAAATGTCTCCATCTTTACTAGTTCTGTGGGGAGATGAGCATGTGATCAAATAGGAAGGTAGAGAAGCCCTGGGACCGTGGAGAGAGAATGCTTGAGCTCCATATTCTGATATAGCTTCAAAAATAACTAATGATCCACAAAATATAATATCATTAAACTCATGAGAGAAAACTGACATCAAATCCCCAACAACAATTTTGAAAGAGATTTCTGGTACTTGATTTTTCACATCAAAATTGATGAGAATAGCTACAAATATGACTGGAGGCTCTTGAAACTTAAAAATTGAACCGAATGAGGTTATATAAGATCCAAATAAGGTATAATCCGATCCAATATTATGGAACAAAGGTTCCAAGTTCACACATACATCTGGTAAAATGTACTTATGTCCATTTCATTGTGAATTTCATTTTATTATTGTGAGCTATGTGATTGTGATGTGTGGAGGCCTTGGAACAAGACCTTTCCAATATACCATCAAATGGGTGAGAGATCACATTCAATACCTTCAGGGAAACACAAAGTTTCAAATGAAAATAGATGAGAATCCATGGAGTTTAGGGCATAAAGTCCTAAACCCACATTAATATCAAGGCATGGAGTCTTGGATATGTGATCAGTGAACAGAGTCTTGAATCTTTGAATAAGATCAGGGCCTAGAGTCCCAAATCTACTAGGGCACGAAGTCCTAGACTCATAAGGAAAGGGCATGGATCCCTACTAAGTTTGGGAGGCTTGCAATAGGGGTGTGGAATCCCTATTCCTCTGTAGAAAATGCCACTCTCGGGCATGAAACAATTGGGTAATCTAACATAGGGTAAACCTCGAATCAATTTAATTTCATTTTTAACACACTTTGGAGGGGATCTTAAGTTATACTAATAATTTAAAGAAAAAGGTGAAATATTTATTCATGAAAAATACATAATTAAGAATTAGTTCACATGAACATATAGGTGGGGTGAATATTAGCTAATTAAATAGTGAATTAAATAAGAAGAAAGGAGAGAAATCCATGAAGGGTAGGTGGTGAATATTATTAATTTTTGGATTTAACTAAATCTTTAATTTTGCATGAGTTGGGTGAGGTGTCACCACACTCATAGGATATAAATACCCCACATGGGTTTAGGGGAGACCAGGAGAGTAACCATATGATGCCAAAATGAATCTAGAACTCTAATTTAACACTTAACCAATTTTAACTATCTAGGCCAGGATGAGAGTGCCATTGTGGGGAAGATAAGGGATATGTTCCTAATATTTCTCTAGATATCTCACTATATTAGCATCTTGATACTATGTGTGAGCTCTTACAACTTGGGGGTTTAAGGAAATAAGTTCTCCCTAGATATCGCTAGGAGGAAAACCGACTGGTCTATTCTTGTTGGAAAGGAATGGAGTGGTTTGAAAGATTTCTAATGGAACATTGATGATGAAACTTGGATAGGTATAATGTTGATAGTATTTTCATTCTACTTATTAATTGTACTATTTTTCATTCATCTATGTCAATATTTATGACTTCGGAAAAATACTGATTGTGGGTAATTGTGTGAGTGATTATGCTGGAATTGGAGCAATCACAATGAATATGTTGGACTTGGACAAAATGAATGATTTCCTAAGGGGAACCTCCATGAATAAATTGTAGAGAAATTATCTCTAAAATGTATAATTTCTTGTAAATTTTTGGCTAAGAAATTCTTGATTTTATTTGGTAAATTTGTGGATTATATGGAAAAGAAGTGGTTACAAGATGAATTTCATACTTTTTTTTAGTTTTAATTTCTCTAATTCCGTTTAATATCAAATGAGAGGAAATTTGTTCCAAGTATGGGTGGAAATAAATGAAACTTGGAAATTAATTACCCAAGTGGGTGGGTAAGTTTGTTTTATTTTGAAAGAGAAATTCATTTTTTTGGTAGATTGATTTTTAATTGTAATTATCAAGAAGGAATTATGAGTATGGAGAAATTTCATAGGACATTTAAATTCCTTTTGTAATAGCTTGTAATTTAGTAAAATTTGATTGTGTTTTCTTGCATAACTATAGGTTGTGACTTTGTTCACAAAGTGTTTGTGAAAAATTCTGAATGGATCTTGGGATTGCTTGCATTATGCTTGACTAAATGTTAGAGTGAGTAGCTTGTTATATAAATCGATAAGTTATGTTTCTACATATATGGTTGTAGGTGGAAGTTTCCATTCTATATGGTTGACAAAATGTGTAAATAGAGTTTACAGGTTTTGATTCTTCTATGTTTTATAAAATCACGTCTTGAGACCATTCGGTTGTGTATCAAATCAACATTTGGGGGCTATTTGTACCATATTACCTTGGAACACCCATTTTTATTCCAAAAAATGTTTTTTCCAAACCAAAATATTCAATCTTGGAAGTTTTGCATAAACACCTTCAACTTGTGGGATTGGTCTTGTGACTTGGATTTGTGAATCGACAGTCACTGTAAGATCCATTGTTAACCTGTGATAGAATTTAGGGAATGATCCAATTCATGCTTGCAATTTTTTTGGTCAATTTCGTAAATGGTTGTGAGTTTTAATGCTTGTAAAATGTTTGTCTCAATGCCTCGATGGTTGTAGCTTGTCTTCTTACACAGTGTTTATATTAATTTCATAATTCCTATATCTTGCATTCTTGCAAAGTGTTTGTAAAACTATCTCAATGAACCTACTTATATGTTGGTGTACTTAATAAGTTTCAAACCCACACATATCAGTAATCTGATTGAATGATGACTTAAGAGGATATGTAATATTGTGCCATCTATTATTCAACATGTTATTGATTATTAATGTGAGTTCATTTTGGTGAATACAATAAATTGTAATTGTCATATATGAACATCAATCCTTATGAGTTTTATTATCTTGAGTGTTAAATCCCCAATTGTTTATAAGCATAATCTAAATGGCATGCATAGTTATAGTTGTATCCATGTATACTAAACGGATATAAATGCTAAATATAGATTATGTAACCCTCTTAAAAAACATGGTATAGGTTTATATGACTATACTATGAACTTAGGAAGCTAGACATGTGTTACTTCACTGAGTGATTATAACTCATAAAACACACCTTGTACATTAGAAATTCTCCTAATGTTATATGTCAACCATAAAATGCATGCATGCACATTAAGGAAACACATATCATAGTATGGTTGTGTTACAAACAAGGGTTATGTGTGTTATATTGGTTAATCATATAGACATGGAATCCCTCTTGGATGGTTTATTTTAAACATACAATTAAGTAGATATGTTTTGGGAACGACAATGCCCCTTGTATTGAAAAATGAGTTTATTTCATTATTAAAAATAAATCCCTCTTTTCAAATTTTTTTCTCTGTATATTTTGATTGTCGATAAGGTGGGACCTTACACTACAAGAAAATACCCTTTTGGGAGCGTTTTTGTCTTGAGGCTATTTTTCTAACCCACCTCCCCCCCAAAAAAAAACGTTTTTAGGTCTTTGGGGGTGGTTCATAAAAACCCCCCTCAAAAGTCTCGAGAATTGGACTTTTGGGGGAGGTTTTAGAAAAACCACCCCCAAAATTCCAATTCTCAAGACTTTTGAGGGGGGTTTTAGAAATACCCTCCCACTAAAGGTGTTTTTGAACCGCCCCCCCTGAAAAGTCCAATTCTCAGGACTTTTGAGGGGGGTTTTAGAAAGACCCCCCGCTAAAGGTGTTTTTGAATGCAGTTTTTAGAATCCCCCCCCCGGCCAAAAAAAAATCCATGAGAATTAGAATTTTGGGGGTGGTTGTTTTAAAACCTCCCCCAAAAGTCATGTGATAATTAAACTTTTGGGGGTAGTTTTTTTCTGCCCCCAAAAGTAATGAGAATTTGGAATTTTGGGGGCGGTTGTTAGAAAGCCTCCCTTAAAGGTCCAATTGTCCTACCTTTTTTGGGGGAGGGTGGGGGGTGGGGGGTTGAAAGAGCCTCACTAAAGGTCCTTTTCAAGGTGTTTTTTAAAAACCCTCCTTAAAAGGCATGGGAATTTGGAATTTTGGGGGTGGTGGTTATAAATCCTCCCTCAAAATTCCAATTGTCATGACCTTTCTGTGGGGGGTTTGAAAGACCCTTCAATAGTCCAATTGTCATGAATTTTTTTTTTTTTTTTTTTGGGGGGGGGGGTGGTGAAACACCCCCCCTAAAGGTCCTTTGCAAGGTGGTTTTAAAAAAAACCCTTAAAAGTAATGAGAATTGGACTGTTGGCGGCAGTTGTTTTAAAGCCTCTCCCAAAATTCCAATTATCATGAATTTTTGGGGGGTTTGAAAGACCCCCCCCCCCCCAAAAAAAAATTCATCTTCAAGAAGGTTTTTAAACCCCTGCCCCCCCCACAAAAAAGACGAGAATTAACCCTTGATAACCTCTAAATGGCCCCTACTTTTTTCCCAAGGAAAAAATACTGTAGAGAAAGCCAAGGGATGATTCCAAACATTCATAGATGACATACTATAGTAAACCCATCGATGTAGAGTAGTGTTCCTCACACACAAGGATTCGAAAGGAGCACATGCCACCATGAACCTAACTGAATTCCCAACATCATGGGAAACCATTGGTTTAGGTAAGCCCTTGATCTTAAATGGCCCCTACTTACCACTAATTAACCCCTATTTACCCCATAATTGACCCCTTATTAACCCCTAATCACCACAACTCATGACCCACAACCACCCATAATTTACCACAAATTACCCCTAAATTATCACTAATAAATCCATAACTACCCTCCAGTTACCCATAAATACCCATAAATGCCCCTAACTCTGTGTTTGGCCTGAGTCCATCACGTAGGCCTTACAGAGGTATTTTTTGGCTTGTGAGTGGGATATGGTGTCCTTTTTGAGATGTATAACACCATGAATAATTTTTACAACTAGACCATGGTTTTGGATTAAATTATAGGGCCTAGTTTCCCCTATGTATCGTAGTCATGTGTAGCACTCCTAACAAGCACACATGACCTACATAGGAAATATTTATCATATGAGTGAGATATCTCCATCATTTTGAGAAATAACATACCAATGATGGTTCTTGATGCCGACCATGCCATTGTTTAGGGATAAAAGGCAAGGAACTAGGCCATAACATATATTTATACGGGGCTCACATGTCATATTAGGCTCACTTAGGGCATCATGCATGCCCATATTACATAATATTAGGCCTCCAGTTTGATATGGTGGTGATTTAAAGATTCTAAAGACTCGATATGTTTCTTAGTGATAAGTGCATAGTATGGTGCAAAAACCTAGGTTTTGAGTCCATGGAATCTATCACTAAGCCATACATGGCATGTGTGGGTCCTTAAGCCACAACATAGGCCATGCATAGGAAATATTTGGCATGTGAGTAAGATGATATGGTGTCACATTTGAAATTTTAGTACATCAACGATGGTTCTCACAACCCAAGTCATGTTCCAGGGTGAATATCCATAGTTTTAGTCGATAAGATGTGGCTTTCGGGTTCTACATAAGCCATCTATGAGGACCTAGCCCATATTTTCCCTATGACAAAGATATGGTGTCCATTTTTAGGTTTGTCACATATTGGTTTCTTCTTGGTCACTAATCCATGGTTTGATACCAAAACCCATGTTGTTCGAATAGAAATTTTGTCTATGGGGCTCATGTTATTTGTATAGTAACCCACATCATTACATTGGGCCTATGTAGGGAATCCTTAGCCTACATGTGAGATATAGCCACCACGTTGAGGAGGGGCACAATAGGGATGGATATTAAGGACCGTTCCATGGTATAATGAAAAAGATAGGAATTTATAACACTGTAGCATTTTGTTATGGAGCTCATGGTCCATGTGTGTGGTCCCAAACCACCATATTGTCCCTCCATAGGGAATATTTTGTCTAGAAGTGGGATATGGTGCTCATTTTAAAGTTTAGAACACTAGATATGTTTCTTGGTTCCCGAGATGTGGTTCAATTCCAAAATCTAGGGTATTATATCATAATTTTTGTCTATATGAGGCTCATGAAACATCCTTGTGTCCCTTCAACACCACAAAGGTATTGCAAAGGATTCTTTATCGTGTGATTAGGATATGATGCTAATTTTGAGTTTGGCACATTGAGGATGGTTATCGTGACTTTAGACACAATCCAATGTCAAAATATAGATTTTGAAGCCATAAACTTTTCCTCTAGGGCTCATGAGATATTTGTGCACCCCAAGCAATCATATAATCCTTTGCATATGGAATTGTTTCCCTACAAGAAGGATATGGTGTCCATTTCAATATTTGTGATACCTATTCCTCCTAAGTTAGGCTCAAATATTCCCTCCTTACTTGACCCATCAAGCATACCTATAACAAGGCATAAACCATGAACGATGGTAATGTGGAGAATAAAGTTACCAATGGGGCAGAGGCAATGAATCCACAAGGTAGCACATGGTAAAAATACAAAATACTGCAAATAGTTGGACTAACATAATATTGCGAACAATTAGACTAATTAAATGAAAGATGCAAAAGTATGTCCATAACAAAATTGTATAATTAGCAATCCACCCATTGTGAAGTCACCTACTAAGTCACTATTTGTAGGAACTATAGACAAAAGTATTAACAAACTACTTTAATTTCATATCATGGCCTTCTTATATCAATATTTGGAGTAGAAAGTGTAAGGTATGAAGATCAATTTTTCCATTAGAGTTCATATAGGAAACATGCATGGTTCTAGGAAAGATCTTACTATTTTGAATTACATAGGTCCTAATCCTTAGTGTTTCACCCCAAAATATGGTTTAGGTCTCAAGATGACATGGGGATTTGGGAGGGATGTTCTTATTAATATTTGGGAACAAGGAAACATTTGAGGGAAGAGATGACATGGGAGGATTGACTTATTTTCAAATATAGATCAAGAATTATAGGCCATTCAAATTCCCCACATATTATGTGTGGGGACATTCGCATATACTTATATCGATTAAATTAAAATATTACCTAAGGAGAATCCATTCCCATGAGCAAAATGAGCAGTAGATAAATATATGTGACATTGTTTCATTTGATTGTTACTAAGAATGCATATTCATGGGCCTTGAATTTTTATTTTCTGCATAAGGTCCAAAGTAAGGAACTTATGCACTAATACTACAAAATTACATGTTGTTGCTTTAAGCATGGTGGATTCTTATATGTTCATCTATTCAGTTGAAGGGCATCTATTCAGTTGAATTCATCCTACTTCCATCTGGACTCATTTTGCAAAGTCCACATTGTTGGGGGAACCACTTCATTATATGTTCCATTAAATTTACCACATAACTGGTGTTGCATCCTTAACATGACCCAAACCTTAGAAAGACTTGATCTACAACATTATTTTCTTTGACAATTGTGGTCTATCCCAAGGAATGACTAGGTTGTGCTTAGATACTATATACTATTAGGTTTGTTTATATCAAATTGGTTTAATATACTACTTGTTTGTTTATTCAGTTTTCTTTGTCACTTATTGATTTTGATAAACTTGGTTAATGTACTATTGATGTGTGCTTTCTAACATGTTTCTTTAGGGCATTTTTGTGCTTTAGTGATGTAACCATTCTATCTTGTGCATAGGTGATTACACAATTCTCCTATTCTTGACTTTTCACTTCACATGTCCATGATTTATATCTTATAAACTGAAGATCATGAGTGTCATTTTTTTATGATGGCTATATGCCAGAGACTTCCATTGTTGAGTGGTGATACAACTACTCTATTGCTCCATGGATGCTTCCCTCTTTGAGGGGTTTACCATGTAAATTTCATAGTCTCAACAATTATTGTTTGAATTATACTTCTTGGTGCACTCCTTGGTATCCCATTCATGATTTCAATTACATGGTGTTATGGTGTTAGAGCGCTATGTCAAACTTGTCCCTTTTGTTCAAAGGTTGAGTACCCTATGGAAATTATGGAGGCTTTTTCAATTGCATGCAAAAGATTTATATTGTTTTGTATGGACGACCCTAGTAGAGATCTTGATCATGTTTGAGGAACTTTATAGAACCCTTGTTTTCGTTATGGACTTGGAGCTTGGATGCCTTGTTATTAGCCTTTGAATATCTAATCTTATTGTTCATTTCAACAATATTTCTGCATTGTGGAGAAAAACCATGAATTCCACAACGTTTAAAATGTTTGTTACATTGTAATTTCCCATTCATTTGGTTGAAATATGATTTCATTTGCATCAGATCTAAAGGTTTAGGTTGTGGTATTTCCTTTAAAATGGGTAAGTGAACTTTGTTGATAAATTTTGCTCTCAAATTATGTACTCTATTTTGTTTTTTGGGCCATTGTTTTTTTGTTTTATGATACTTTTGTGGTGTCTTTTTGATGTCAATGTGTGCAGTAGTTATGTGAGCTTGGAGTTCAAATATGTCTCTACAGAGAGCTTAAAGGCAGATATGCCAGACATGTCTCTACATAGAGATTAATGCTAATGTTGATAGCCTTTCCAAAAAATGTTTACGGCTTGAGGATGAAGTTTGGTCATAGTGTTGGAATCAAAGGATGGAAAAGTATTTGAACACAAAAACCAGTCTATTGATTATGCATCCTTTCAGCTAAAAGTGTAGATCTTTACAGAGGTCTTGATCCTCTGAAGTCTTGTTTCCAAACTACTTTTGGGCATTTATGTAGTGTTCAAAACATTATATTAGAGATTGTTTTCTTGAACATTTTTTATGTAATCTATTGAGACACGTCTATGACTGTAAATGACTATTTTATGTAGTTGTATGAGCTTTTAGAGAAGGACATATTTTATCTAGGAGATCCTTTATTGTAGTTTGGAGATTTAGTTTGAAGGGACAATATTTTTGGATGGTCTTGGAATGGGAATGCATGTGCAAAATGTAATTTATTTATTTTAGAATGTATTATACAATTTTTTCCAATGAGTTTTTGTTGTAAAACAATTAGGCTGGTTGGTCAGATCCTTAGACAAGAATAGCCAAGAGGAAGAGTTGAAACCATGGGAAGTAGAGAGGAAGGAAGAGGGCATAATACATACATAATTTGCATGTTGATTTCGATGAGACAAAAAAATCGCCAAAACAAAGATCACTTGGCTCTAGGTTATAACATATTACTGAACCCTTGGTTGATGTAATTGAATACCTTTCAATCAATATAATCTTTTCCTGCAATGCAATACAATCTAACCCTGAACAAACTAGAAAGATGAATATCCAGTCTTTTAGAAGAGGGGAGACTTACCACTCAAATTAAACTCTCAAATTGAACTAAACATATAGCAATTCCATGCAACAATTATTGATAGAGGAAGTTTAGGTTGTATCTGTGGGAAAAATTACATTGATCCACTAGATTACTTATTTAATCTAAGTTCCAACTTGTAGATTTTTCATATATCCATGAGGTCAATTAAATAATTCGCTAGGTGACTGATTTAATCCAACATAAGTCTTAAGTTTCAAAATTATAGATTTTCATTGGGCAAATTGAAGTGATGCATAAGATGATTTTGATTATCATGTATAATGTTTATATGCAATTTTATAAACGTTGTTTGTAACTTTGTCTAGCAGTTTTTTGGATTTGATCCCACTAGTTATTTATCATATTAACTCTTTCACTGATGTATTTTTAGGAACTACTGCACATGTGAGTGTAATGCAAATACCAATATCTATGCGCGGTGTTTGTTTGGATCATATATGGTTGCAACCCATAACATTAGTTTCTCAATTGTGTGCCATGATATTAGTGTGGTTATTCTCTGACACGTATACTAATACTCAACAAAATAATTTCAGAGCAATGATTTAAGTCTTGTTCTCCTCTCGATGTGCTTTGTACTATCAAGCAAGATCTAGGATATTGATTGATTGGGTGAGCCTATCTATTTAGTTTTTATATATGTGATTGACCAATACATTTTTTGGTAATTTATAATTCTTTTCATTTAATTCATGAAATCGTTCAAAGATTTAGGGTCCATTAGAGTTCTTTCATTGCATGATAAATTGATGGTTGCAATCAGAGATTAGCTGGAATGTTTATGTCATGTGAAGATGTGGACATTATTTGTTTCATTAACATCACACATTGACTATGAAAGAATTCATATAACCTTTAATATTGTAGGTCTTTATACCCTCAATGAATTATTAGTTCAAGGGATTTTCTTGTATTTAGTTTAAAATGGCATTTCACCAAACACATAATTCTTTAACTTCTTTTAACAAATCTACTTTCATTGCTAGTATCGATTCAAGATTGGATCATGGAATGCCAACAAAAAAAGATTATGGGTGATGATACATCCAAAAAGTTGTAGGGATATTTGTTGATCTATTTTATAAGCTTTCATCATATTAACTCGACAAAGAGGTCTCAGTAGCAACACATCATACCCTTGAACCATAGTTAATTTTGGTTTTTGTTCATGTTTACATTTCATGCTTCAAGTGTTTGTTTAATTATAGCTTTGGATTCTAATATAAGAAATTGTATAATTATGCACATAAAAATCATTCTATCATAACTGATTTTTCCCCACTACTGAGAAGCTACATTTTGATTGAGGATGATTTATGTAAAACAATATTCAAGATTTCCATTAGGACATAAGAGTGGATCATAAGATTTGAGTAACAATAGTGGATCATGTTAATATCTGTATTGATTTATTCTCTATGATGTATTGGGTATACCATAGTCACAACTAACATTGATGTCTACGATATTGAGCAATTAGCTATGGACAAATCTAGAAGTTATCTGAAGAATTAACAAGTCATGTAAAAAACATTATGCAATTAGAGAAATAGAAATGATGATTGATGTTGGGTTCCTTTTTTCCAAGGAAAAATGTGTATTGTTATTTCCAAAAAAGGAATAATAATATATTTCTCAAGCCTTCATAGCTGTCTAATAATTTCAAGATGGAGATATAGCTTCACTAGGTAATATTTCTTGGATGAAATCAACATATCTAACACATAAGTTCTAAGAGTTTACTATCTATACAAGACAAAACTTCCAACCACCCTAATAACAAACTAGATTATATAGGCCAAGAGAACCAACATATATTCTTTTCCCTGCAAGTGGCAAAGAATATGTATCCTTTCCTAAACATGCCAATTCTAATTGAAACCTAAACAACCATTTCCAATCAGAAAGTAGAAACATCTCTCAAATTGAACAAGGAAGGTGCCTCATGAAATGTTATATAACATTGACATCACCAAAAGAAAAATAATCTTGTAAATTTGATCCCACATGCTCTAGACAATTTGTCTCCAAAAAACAACTTTCTAGTGAAAGATATCAACAAATAGTAGCATATTATATGAAACAACTATCTAAGGTCGAAATGTTCTAGAAACTAAACAATTCCACAATATATGCTTAATCATTGCAAGTTTATGCTACACAACAACATCAATAAATGAAACCATGATGAGTACCCAGTCCTTAATTGCAAGAGTATTACAAAGAATCAACCACCCCAACATGTAGTTTAAAGGAAGAGAAATACCTCCATATTCTTGAGCACCTTTTGATCCATTAAACATCAAAATTAATTGAGGGTTTATTTCATATTTGAACACTTTACTATGAAACAAAATGACCAATATTAGCATAGAATTCCTTTGTGCAATAACCATTAAAAAGTCTCCAACCATAGCCAATACTTCCAAATGGGCCCATGAACAACCATATTTAATGTAAACTAATAAATTTTTGGTATTAGATGGCTTAATGCAATAAAGGCAAGACAATCAATAGCTTGAAGCCAATCAGACCAAATAACTTGACACTATGAAATCTAGGATGTGCAAGCAAGATATGCTTATCATTTCGAGGTTGCACAAAACATAGATGGTTCTCATAACTTAATCGATGATTATGGATGTTAGGGGGTTATGTGTATGATGTTAAAGTTTTATGCGTATGTTAGTTGTATGTGCTTTCCCCTTCTGAGTTTCGGTTCTTGAAACCCATGGAAAGGCGGGTGGAGAAGCTTCACAACAATGGTGATGTAGGAAAGAGTAACATGGAGGATGGTCTTCTTAGCTCCCTAGATTATGTCTTGCAGTACCAGGTGGGTGTTGCAATCGGGGGTAGTCTTGGTCAAGTGTGGAGAGACATTCACAAACCTATTTTTCAAACTACTTAGGCCACAACGGTGGAGGATTTTCTTGCACAGATGGGTCTTGGGAAGCGAGAGGATGAAGAGGAGGAGGATGGATTGAATGGGGGGGAAACAATAGCGGCATGACCATATTTGCAATGGAATCTGTGCTTCCATGTTAGAACATGTAGCATCTGGAATGGCTGCAATTTCACCACCCACACCAACAATTTGGGGAATTATCGGATCAGGCTAACAGTAACAATTATCTTCGTGTCATGGACACATATTTTGGCTCTGAACCCCCGGTCTGGAAGAAATGCGGGTACGATTCTATAACATATCATACCATGGAGTGGTGCCAGAAGTGTATGATCAAGAATCAATAATTTGCAGTTCGTTCAAGAGCAAGGAGGCAAGTATGGGGTTTGGTATTTCTAAACTTAGATACCATTCTGATTATTTGTGTCAAATTCCTGTCTTATGCATTTAGGTTAGGTTATTTTTTTTATGTGAGGGGGGTGGATATGTATATTAGTTTTATTTTTTGTTGTTGACTGAGATGATCCCTTCAGTGCTTCTGTCATTGATGTTATTGTTGATGTGACCTCTTCTGCTATAAGCTCCAAGTAAACTATTTGGATGCTTACACTCTATTAATGGTGAATAATTTTTATATACATATATATTTAACAGTCGATGATGTAGAATCTGCGTGTAATGGTTTAATTCCTACATGCCTCACCTAATCTAGGGAGGAAATAACCATGAATGAGCCATAGAAGAAAAGAAACACCTAGCCTAACACAACCAATCAAACCTACAATATACACTTATGTTAATTTATAGTTTGTTGAGGATTAGAGTAGAGTAGTCCAATTAATTGAGTTTTAGGATTTTGAGGAGAGAAAGGCAGGCAGTATGGAGGAGGGTTATAACCCCTTCTATATATAAATTAGTTGGGTTCCACCTAGAGAATAAGCTATTGATGACTGAATCCATTTCTCTATGTTTTCCTAAAAGAAGGCGAGTCTTCCTAAAGCATTATAATATATGGAAAATGTCCCTTTATTATATAGAAAAGGTACCTTTCTTACCCCCTCGCCCCCAACAATTATTATGAAATCACTTCCATTCCATTTCTATCAATTTATTAATATAATGTTACTGATATCTCGCACATTAACTAGAATAAAATCATAGAATAAACATTAGCAACTAGTCCATGGAATACCAAGAAAGTTTTTCCATCTGTATTGGGGTTCTATTACTCCATTATTTTTAAACTCCTTTTTTTTCCAACTATAGATCTAGGGAGCTACAATGGTGGCATCGAAGATGCATTTGTGAGATCCTACACTAGAATTCCAAACTCCTCTACTTTACTTTACATCAAAAGTGAACAGTAATATGCCTTATTAGGTTACTTGAATCTCTAGGTGCCAACATGTATGGACTCTTCATCAATCACATTCTACTAATTCAAAACACATGACAGGGAAAGCATTTTATTTTGGTGTGAAGGAATGGGCCTGAGAAAACAGGACTTTTTGGAAGTGTACAAGACAATATAGTGCTTGATAGATAATAAAAAAATGTTCGGGTACATAGGGTACTCCTAAAATACCGAACACCTTGAGCAACTGCTTCACACAAATAGAACACAGATCAACACACCGATGTTTGTCATGTGGTTAAATCCCTCGAGAGGGAAATAGTCCATGGCCCCAGCCAAATAGCTACTTGGAGCAATTTATTATGCAAAAGAAAGAAAGTTACATGATCTTCTCATAATCGGTCAACTAGCCAAGGACCCTCCATGCTCTTTAAATAGAGATCATGGACCAATCAGGACTTGGTGAAGATGTCTTCAAGTTGATCATATGTAGGGAAATAGAGCATTTCAAGAACATGATCATGACCAAGATTTCTAATGAAGTGCATGTGTAGCTCAATATGTTTGCTGCATTGATGTAGAATTGGATCTTTGGCAAGATTTATGGCATTTTGATTGTCACACCAAAGTGGAGTAGGCTACTGCTGCTCGAATCCAAACTATAAAAGGATCTATCGAAGAAATAACTAGCATTAACTACAGCTCGATATTTTGTTTCTACTGAAGAAAGAGCAAGAGCTTGTTGTTTCTTACAAGCCCAAGTGACAGGTCCAGTTCCTAGACTGAAAACATAACATGAAGTAGAATTTCGATCATCAGGATCACCAGCCCAATCTGAATCAGTGAAACCAACCAACAAAGGTTTCCCCCTGTACTGTAATGAATCCCAAGCTGAATTGTACCTCAAATATATTGAAGTATTCGTTTTCCTGCTTTCTAGTGACTTTCATGAGGTGTTTGCATATAACGGGAAACACAACCAATGACAAAGGAAAGGTCAGGATGGGAATGAGTCAAGTATAAGAGACTACCAACAAGCTGACGATACAAGGTGGCATCTACTTCAGGTGAAGTACAAGTGGTAGAAAGTTTGACTCCAGACTGGAAAGGAGAAGGGGCTGGTTTACAATCTTCCATGTGAAAGCAACGAAGAAGGTCACAAGCATACTTAGACTGGGAAATAAATATTCCTTCTTTGGTTTACAAGAATTGGAGACCAAGAAAATAATGCAAATGTCCTAAGTCTAACATTTCAAAAAATTTCTAAGACTGGATTTCACATGGGTTATAAGTTTAGCGTCACTACCAATAAGGATAAGATCATCAACATAAAGAACAAGTATGATTAGATGGTTTCCTACTTTCTTGGTATAGACATTGGGGTCAGAATGGCATCTAGAAAAACCAGTGTCAAGGAGAAAGCTATCCATTTTGGCATACCAAGATCTAGGAGCTTGCTTAAGGCCATATAACGATTTCTTAAGGAGTCAGACAAGGCTAGAGTTATCCTGAACATATCCAGGTGGTTGTTCCATGTAAATTTCCTCCTGTAAATCACCATGTAAAAAGGCAGACTTGACATCCATTTGATGGACTTCCCAATTATGTAATGCTACAAGGGAAAGAACAAGGTGGATGGAATTCATTTTTACGACAGCAGCAAAGGTTTCATTGTAGTCAATCCCTTCAACTTGGGAAAAACCTTTGGCAACTAACCTTGCCTTAAGTCTTTGAACACTTCCATATGATGCATACTGAATTCTATAGAACCATTTACATCTGACAAGTTTTCTTCCTTTTGGAAGAGGGACAAGATCCCAAGTATTGTTCTCCATTAAGGAACGATATTCTTCATCCATAGCTGCATCCCAATCTAGATTTCCTGAAGCTTCTGCAAAAGTTTCTAGATCATGATTCATGGAAAATTGAGCCAAAAGAGAAGAGGCTTGCTGAAACTGAGAACGTGTTCGACGTTGATCTCTAGGATCACCGACAAGATCACCAGCTGATTCACATGTTGAATGGACCCATCGAGGAAGCATTGGTACTGGTGCAATTGGATGAACATGAGGAGGTGGAGGTGGATTTTCATCCTCACTATCATCATCAGAAACTGGAGTTGGAAACCTTTAAAGAAAGTTGGAAGCAGAATAAGAAGAAGGCACAATCGCCGAAACAGGCTTGCAGGCCAAAGATGGCACACCCGCCAAGTTAGGCTCGCAGGCCAAGAGATTTTCATCAAATTTAAATGATCTCTTCTAATGATTATATCATGAGAATGTGGCTGAAGAAGTCTATAACCTTTTACATCTTCAGAATATCCAACAAATATGCAATTTTCACTTTTAGGCTGCAATGTTTTCCGTTTTTCATCCAGAATGTGAGCCCATGCTTCACAACCAAACACACGGAAGTAACTTACATCTGATTTAATTTTACTCCATGTTTCTTTTGATGTTATACCATGGTAAAAATTTAGCGGGTGTGCGATTAACTATGTAATTTGCACAATTTATGGCCTCAACCCAATATTGAAGACATAGTCCCTTAGATTGGATCATACAATTAGCCATTTCTTTTAAAGTGCAGTTCTTCCATTCAGTTACACCATTTTGTTATGGTGTATATGGAATAGTGTGTTGTTGTTGGAATCCTTCTCCAGTGCAAAAAGTAGTGAACTTGTTGTTAACATATTCTCCTCCATTGTCAGATCTTAACTTAATAATTTGATGATCAGATTGTTTTTCAACAAGGGCCTTGTAGGCCAAGAACATGTTAAATACTTCACTCTTAAGTTTTAGGAAGTAAACCCAAGTGTGTATGGAGTAGTCATCAATGAAAGTTAAGAAATATTTGAAACCAAAAAAGGAAGCAGATGGAAGAGGACCACACAAGTCACTATGCACAATCTCCAAGGGAACCGAGGCATGCCAAGAGGCACGTTTGTAAAAACTATCCCGATGATGTTTTCTAAATACACAACTGGAACAAACACCATCCTTGCAAGATACCATCGAAAGACTAGTCACCATATTGTATTTACATAGTTGTTGCAATGAGTGATAATTTACGTGACCAAATCGTTCATGCCAAAGTTTGCTCAAGTTATCACTATGAGCAACAAAAACTGAAGGAAAAGGTGATGACCCAAAGTTGTTAAATTTGTACAACCTGGTAATATCATCAATAGTTCCAATAGCAAGGACATTTTGAGGATTTTTAAAATCCTTGTGTTATCTCCCAAAATAAATTTAGTTTTCAATAAGTTCACTTTGATGATTTACTTTTTTGATAAGATGAAGATTTCAAGTCATATTATGAAGGATATTAGGGTGGCTAACAAAATGAGGATATTTGATGTTCTGTTATGTGATAAAATTAAAAGTTTTATCTTTCGGTGGCTTAGGCGAGCTTTCCAATAGCTCATTAGCCACCGAAAAGCTTTGATTTCGGCAGCTAACAGCTTAACGCAGGACCATGCTTATCCACTAAAAGATGGCTCATGATGTTTTTGTTAAAAATATGGGAAAAGGATTTTCAGTGGCTTAGGCGATATTCTTAGGCGCTCATTAGCCATCGAAAAGATTTGGTTTTGGCAGCTTAGCAAGCAAACGTAGGAGGGCATTAACCATCGAAAGCAAATAAAAAACGTTTTTGGAAAGGGCGTCTTTCGATGGCTTGGGATAACATGTCGGCGGTTCGTTAGCCACTAAAAGCTCAGCTTTTGGCAGCTAGCAGAAAAAATCCTAGGTGCTGTTAACCACCGAAAAGGGTGAAAGAGGAAACGGTTAACTATCCATCAAATAAAAACTTGTCAACACAAGACATGTCGTAATTTGGCAAAGTAAACCACATAAAGGACAGGGAAAGTGTAGTAAGGTGTAAGTTGATGATTGAAGAGGTAATTATTAATATGACCTGATTGATGGGAATCAAAACCCTAATTTACCCTCCATCTGTCCCATGACTACAAAAAAATCCACTGAATATCAAGTTTGAATTAAAATGATTACTGGGAAAGTTGTCTCAAAGATATCACCAAAAGCTATCGTCCTTTCACTCAAGCACTTACCAAGTAGTTAAAACCCTCATAATCAGTGCCCTCCCTCCAGTACACTCCACCTTCAATTACATGCATCCTTACTACTCAAGGACACCTCTGAAAATTATCCTGCTAACCTCTTCCATAGAATTTGAATTCAATTTTTGCAGGCACTCAGGAGCACAATTCAGAAAATGAAGAAAGGAGGGCCTGCTCTCAGGCAAGAACTAGGAGACATCAGCTACCTAGAATCACATCCAAAAGTCTTCCAGTTCTTCAAAGATGTAGGATGCTACAAACATTGTGAGAAAATTCAAGGTTCACACCAGCAGGTGGCTGAAGCATTTGCCCTCTCTTTCGATGGCTCCAAGGCACTAATAGGTAAGGAGGAATTCATGGTGGATGAAACCCTAATTGCAGAGGTGACTGAACTATCAAGAATTGGGGATAAGTGGTTTAAAACCACCATTACTAAATATGTGGAGTTCAGATCCTATTTGAAGCCCAAACACAGAGAGGTGGTGTGGAAGAAAAGTGTTCCATCCACCTAGCTAGAAGAGAGGTGGCAGAAATTACTAAAAGCCATTGTGGTATATATAACTTGTGAAGGTAGATACAACAGGGCCATGATATATCATTTCAAACTAATGAACCATGTCACAAGAAAGAGCCCTCTAAATTTACCTTTCTACTTACAAAGGAGCCTATAAAAATGGCACATCAGGTGAAGGCTCAGTCAACTAAGATTGCTGGAAGATTGTCTCACCATGGCCTGATACAACTCCTTATCCAAGAATTGCTGAAGAGGAGAAATATGACATGGACACATTTCTTGTTTTGGAATGGTTTTGAAATAGACCTACAACCATAAGAGAATGGAAAGTCTCCTTTGAAGAAATCCACCACCCTCAGGAGTGGAAAAAGGAAAAGAAGGGCTATTTCACTAACAACAGTAGATCAACCTTCTTCCCCTTCCAAAACCAAGCAGGCTAAAATAAAGCTAGACTTCAGTGAAAAGGGTAAGGAAATCACAGCATAGAGTGGAAACATTTTGAACCTGCCCTACTCAGATTCAGAAGAAGAAAGGGAGGAAGGTGCTGCCCTAGCAGAGCAGGTCATAGAAAAAAATGAAGAACTTCCATCACCCACACCAAAAGATCAGAATGAACGAGTGGAAAAAGCTTCCTCTAGCAAGCCCAGGGAATAGAAAGTAAACCAATTGTTGAGACAAGTGTATGAGCTAGAAGTTTTAGAAAGAGAGATAAAAAGGAATAATGTCATGTTGACCAAGAGGAATAAGGAGTTGCAAAATTATTTCCTTGAGATGAGAAGAATGTATATCTTGTTGAAAAGAAGAAACCTAAGATACATGAAGGACAACACCAGGCTGTACAGGATGACCAGGCTTCTGAGGCTGCAGGTGAAGAATTCCAGACCAAACCCTAGCACTCATTTTTTACTAGAAACCCTGGCTGAAGCAACGGTAAGCCTTCAAAATCCAGAATCAATCCAGGTTGTTGGTGATCCTCCAAACGTTGAGAAAGATGAAGAAAGCTCAGAAGGTAAGCAACAAAACTGAAAAATGTAATTTGGGAGGTTGTCTAAATTTTTTTCAAGAACGAGGCTTTCGGTGGCTTAGGCGAATGCTGAAGTGGTTCATTAGCCACCGAAAGCAGTGCTTTCGACAGCTAACAGACCCAAAATTTTGACTCCTTAACAACCAAAAGCAGAAAGAGGTGTAGAAAGCAATTTTTTTATAAAGGACCATTTTTGGGAAATATACCTAGCCCGGGGAGGAAGGGTAAAGTTGGAGGTTGTTGAAATACGACATCAAAGAAGGTCTATTCCATTTTTTGAGGATACATCAAAGAGGAAAGGGTCACAAACCCTACCTGTTTTAACAAACAGTGACTTATCTAGCAATGAACTAGTTACAATTTTATCCTTAGTACTCACTGTAGTCATCAAAAGGTTCAAACAGTGAACGAGTTTTACAGTTAGATAGACTAGTAGTTAAATTATGGTTTTTGACCCAATTATGCAAAAACAATTATTTTGTCTATTTTTAGTAAATCAGATCCAATTTTTCAGGATCTGATATTTTTGTAAAGGCTATAAAGCCTAAGACTTATGTTATATAAAAGGTTCGACTTCGGGGATAATCTGGATTTATGCAGGAACGCAACAAAATACACAAATAACCATAGAAACAAATATGCAACGAAAATAACACTTCATTTCATTAATCAATAACTGAAACTTGTTTACATACATAATGGAAATAAACTAGCTAGAGTGTTGGTATCTTATCTCTAAGAAGAGATGTGGTGGCTACATGCCTCTGAACTCTGTGTTACAATGAGGCTCGAAGGCTTATATATTACTGAGAAACAATGGAAACCCTACACATCCAAAAACCTAACTCTAGGAGGTGAAACGCCTTAATGTGGGCCCCGTTGGGTAACTTGGTACATCAATTTCCTGGGGTCGTAACTTTAGCATACTACCTCCGTTTGATGCGCATGATACATCGTTAGAAATATCTATTTAAGGACTATATCCATAGATGGAAAATATAAAGTCCGAAATAGACTCATATTTTCCCGACCATTCAATGCCAAAAAAACGTCGTTTAGGGCCTCAAAACGACACCGAAAGTTTAGGACCTGAAAATTGCCAAAATTAGTAAATTGTGCTACAATTAAGGAAACTAGAAAACTGAAAGAAACAGTGGTGGGGGTCCAAGAGGAATAGGTGGGTGGCCACAATATCCTCCTAGATCAGGGGACCTGTATACCATTACTATTATCAAGCTTCTCATATTGCTCATGACCTAATATAAGCTCTTTTGCTATCATATGTTCATCTTCCATTTCTTGTCTGTTATGTGCTTATGCTTGAATGTGTTGTTCAGGTTTATTCATGTTATTTGATGTCTGATAGCTGTCATCCTATCCGCATGTTGATGATTTGAATTATAAGTACTTTCCTTGTTATGATTAGCCATTTATATATCTCTGTTTTATGTATGAATCTACCAGCATGATAAGTTCTCCATCTCTGCACCATATTATCAAACCTCTGAATAGTGGTAGTTAGAAGCCTTATCCTTGATTGAGTGTGAGGTCTTGTAGGTCACCTGACTTGATCCAGTTAGAAAAACCATAAAAACATTTAAGTTACCATGCATCCTCCAGCTGCAACCTAGAGGAGTTTCCTGGACAGATAACAAATTGGTGTCATTGCCGGGGAAAGGAGACTAAAGCTCAGCTTCCCTGGGAGACGACATAGATCCTACTTTGATGATAGACAAAGTTTGGACACTATTCTGGTTGTAATCATCTATCTGGTGAATCCATTGGAATAAGGTGGCTTCAAGAAGACCAAGTACCAGAGCAAACCCTCAAGGGCTACTAGCAACACCTGTTTCAGATCCAAAAGAGATTTTGAGAAGAGCTAGGGCTTCACTAAGGAAGACCTGCAATGCTGCAAAGGAAGCTACATTAGGTATTTCAAGAGATATTTCTGCTATTATTTCTTCTGCTGAAACATTTGATTCTCAGGAATTTATAAATACATCAGAAAATTTTAGGGTTTGGGTATCTTCAAGCACTTTTGCTTGTGAAGATCCAATCCCTGGTGACTCCACTGGGATAAATTTACCACCAACACTCTTTTAGCTACCAACCACACTAGTAGTATCTTATTCCACCCTTTCCATACCCATTTCCAGCATGGCTGCCCATCTGACCAAATTGGAAAGGATCCTGGTAGCTAGGTATGCCCCTCTGAATTTACCTAACCCCCTCTCGGCCATTCCCACTGGAGACTATCTCAAATACATGCCTAAATTTACAAGAGAGGGATATTTCACAACTGAAGAGCACCTGGAAGCATTCTACATTTATGCTAAGAACATAAATATAGAACAAGAAGATGTGTGGACTAGGGTTTTTATGCAAAGCCTAGATGGTCAGGCTAGGAAATGTTTCAAAGAATTGCCTCATGGATCAGTAGCAGGCATTGAAGCCCTAGATGATATTTTTCTAAAGCATTGGGGAGAGAGGAGAGACCACCTCTATTATATCGCCGAGTTTAGCAACTTGAAAATGGAGAATGGGGAGTCTGTCTCCAACTTCACCAAAAGGTTTAACGATATGTTTAGCAAGATCCCTGCTAAGATCAAGCGTGACTGGTACCTCGGCCAGGATCACCTATGCAAATTCCTTTGACTCTGATTTCTTCCTGCTCCTCAGAGAGAGGAGATCTGCCTCCCTATCACTCATGCAGGATGTTTCCTTAGAGGTATAATCTAACATTGTAGCATGTTATAAGGTGAAAGGAAAGATAGATAGGAAGAAGCAGCCCACAGACCCTCTTGGGGCTTCTTCATCACAGAACAAAATTGACAAAATGGCCAAATTGTTGGATAATCTGATTGCTGAAATGTCAAAGCTAAAATATTGAGGGAAGATACCTATGAGGGATAAAGGGCCAAGTGATTTTGTTCCCTAAAACCCTAATTTTGTCCCTCACAGAAGAGCAAACCCCCCAGTCCGAATACTTCAAATAGAGAGGAATCAGGATGAAGATCAGAGAATCAAAGCTCCCTTTTAGAATGTTGTACTAGAAGAAGAACCAGAGTTCATTTAGGAATAAGGAGAGGCCGAATACAACATCAACTGCATGGAGTATGAAGTTGACTACTCTTTTTTGACACAGGAAGAATATGAGGAATCCCTAATGAATGAGAAGATCAGTGAAGAAGTAGTGTATCGGGAAGATGACCAGGGAGGTTATAATCTGAGGTCCAGGCTGATTGCTCCCCCTAAGAAGAATGTTGTTCCTACAAAGAAACCTATTGCTCAAGCTAAAAAGGTTACTGTTCCAGCAAAGAAGATGGCTGTCATTCCCAAACAGCTGCAAAATCCAGTACATTCATTGGCCCCTGATCCTGTCCAACTCAAAGATCCATTACAAGAGGTAAGGGTTCCTGATAAACTGCATTATTCTTTCAATCTTGAGTCATAGATTCAGAAATTGAAGATCGCTTTCCCCTTAATGGAGATAATGAAGAATGATTCATTCAAATCATCAATATTGAAATCCCTTCAACCAAAGATACAGATAAACACTGACTTTGTCAATCTGCAATATGATAAACCTATTGTAACCCTAGGCCGTATGATTGAAGAGCTAGATGAGTCTTGCCCCCCTTTCTACATATCTCTGAATATCCATGATAAAGTCCTTCACAACTGTTTGCTGGACTCAGGAGCTTCCCATAACCTAATTCCAAAAGATGTGATGGATGATCTTGGCCTCAGCATTACAAAACCCTACCATGATCTGTTCTCCTTTCACTCTAGGAAGGTCAAGTGCTTGGGCCTCATCAAAGACCTCGTTGTAAACCTATCTCAACAACCCTAAAAAATCACAGTGATGGACATTATAGTTGCTGACATCCATCCTAAATTTGGTCTCTTACTATCTCGATCATGGAGTAAAAGGCTGGGTGGTACCCTTCAGATGGACCTTACATACGCTACAATCCCAATGTTTGGGGGGGAGATCAAGCGGCTTTACAGAGAGACTCCTCATCTTGCCTACATCATAAGCAATGAAAAGAATTTTGTGAACCACCCCATCTATGTAGTAGACACAGATTTTGGGTCATGCATTCTGTAGATAGATGATTCCCAGCAAATACCAGTCTAGCTTACAAAGCTCATCTGTCAGCAGCCTGAAGAAGTGACCACATCAGTTTGGAACATGTATTTTGATGGGGCTAGTACTCAAACCTTAGCAGGTGTAGGTGTAGTGTTGATATCTCCATTAAAAGAGACTATTCATCTATCTTATAAGCTTGATTTTAAAACCACTAACAATAATATGAAGCATTGCTGTTACGAGTGAAAGATGCCAAGGAAATGGGGATCATGTGCATGAAAATATTTGGAGATTCAGACCTTATTATATAGTAGGTCAACAACACCTTTCAAGCAAAGAATGCTAGACTGAAGGCTTACGGGGATGAGGTATGGAAACTCAAAGACTCCTTCATGTTTTTTGAACTGTCATATATACCTAGGGCTATGAATCACCTTGCTGATTCCCTTGCTGTCTCTACAAGTCTATTTGTTCCCCCTTTACCTCCTAGGCTCAACTATGATATTCAAGTCAAATACAGACCTTCCCTACCAGATAATGTGAAATTTTGGAAGGTGTTTGAGAATGATGATGAGCTTAGAAAATTCCTCTAGTTACTAGATGAATTCTCTGATATGCATATAGATCAAGAAAACCTAAACATGGAAGAATCCTAGCAGCTCAAGTTGAAAGATAAAGTAGCTGATCAGAATATTGTTCAGTTACCCAGCAATTATATACCTCAAGGTATGGTACCCTTGGAAGAGTTATTTGATCATAATGATATCCCTCTCAAGACTTCCAAAAAGGAGCAAGACCCTACTATCTAAGAGTAAAACATAGGTAGCAAAAGTCATCCAAAACCTATAAATCTGTCCACTGAGTTTACTGCTAATCAGAGGTCCAAATTTTGTGGCCTGATAAAAGAATTTGCTGATAGCTTTGCCTGGGAGTACAGTGACTTGAAGACCTATGGCACCGGTATCATCCAACATGGGATTCCCTTGGAGAAGGACACCAAATTCCCTTGGAGAAGGACACCATCCCTTTCAAACATAAGCTGAGATCCATTAGACCTCTCCTACTACCTGTAATTGAAAAAGAAATCCATAAGATCCTCAAAGCCAAAATCATAATTCCCCTCAGGTATTCCAAATAAATTGTAAACTTAGTGGTGGTAAGGAAGAAGAATGGGGAGATTAGGTTATGTGTGGATTTTAGAAATCTGAAGAAATGCTCCAAGAAAGACAACTATCCACTACCCAATATGGAACACCTGTTGCAAAGAGTCTCGGTGGCTAGTGTCATGTCATTCCTGGATGGTTTCTCTAGATACAATCAAGTTGTTATGCACCTTGATGACCAAGAGAAGACTGCTTTTACCATTACCTGGGGCACTTTCATGTATGCCAAAATGCCATTTGGACTGATGAATCATTGGGGCCACTTTTTAGAGAGCCATGGACCTAGATTTTGTAGGATTGAAAGACAAATTTGTGCTTATATACCTGGATGACCTCACTATTTACTCTCACAGCCATGAAGAACATTTGGAGCACTTGAGGAGGGTATTTCTGAAATGTAGGAAATTTGGGATATCACTTAACCCTAAGAAGTCCCAATTTGCACTCAGTGAGGGGAAACTCCTAGGTCACATAGTCTCAGCTGAAGGTGTGAAGATTGATCCTGTTAGGGTTGAAGCAATCCAGAAGTTGTCCATACCTAGGTCAAAAAGGGATATTTAGTCATTTTTGGGTAAGATAAATTTTGTCAGGAGATTCACCCCTAACTTTTCTAAGTTGGTAAAACACAAAACATCTATGTTGAAAAATGATGTAGAAATGAAATGGACTGACCAAGCAAGAAGCTCTTTTGAAGACATCAAGAAGGCTATCATGGAAGATCCCACGCTGATTAGTCCAGAATATACCAAGGGTTTCTACATCTTCTATTTTGCATCCTACGACATAGTGGCAGCTGTACTATTACAAAACGATGACGAAGGTCTTGGTCACCCAATTGCATTTTTCAGCAAGACATTGAGGGATACTGAACTGAAGTATGATCCCATTGAGAAGCAGGCTTATGCTCTCATCAAGTCATTGAAAACTTTCAGGATTTACATTCTACATGCAAAAGTCCTTGCCTATGTCCCTTCAGCTGCTGTAAAGGATGTGTTGACTTAGCTTGACATTGATGGAAAGAGAGCTAAATGGATTTCCAACCTTATCGAGTTTGACATAGAAGTAAATCCCACCAAGTTAGTGAAAGTCCAAGGTAAAGCCAAACTCATGGCTAAATAAAACTCTGAACTTTTGTGGATAAATTTCACTTGTGTAAATTCAGCAAATTTACAAACTGAAGTAGCAGCAGAGGTAGTGCAGGATCAGAATGACATTCAACAAGTAGCTGACAACTTGTCCTCATGTGAGTGGTACTCAGGTATTATTCATTTCCTGCAAAAATTAGAAGTTCCTCCTGGTCTCACTCCAAATCAAGCACGGGCTCTTAAATTGAAATCTGTTAAATTTTGTGTAATTAATGAACTGTTGTATTGGAAAGATATATCTAGTGTTTTGTGAGATGCCTAGATAAACAACAACCAGTTCAAGTCATGCATCAGTTTCATTCAATCACATGTGGGGGCCATCATTATTGGAAGACCACATCCCACAAGATTCTGAGGGTTGGGTACTATTAGCCTATCCTTTTATTTTATGTGTGTACCTTTGTAAGAGCCTGTGACAAGTGCCAAAGATTTATAGGGAAGCAACAGCTCAGATCCTTACCCCTTAGACCTATTGTAGTGAATGGTCCTTTCCAGCAATGGGGTCTTGATTTCATAGGTGAAATTAATCCTTCATCCAGTGGTCAGCACAAATGAATCCTAGTAGCCACAAACTACTTCACCAAGTGGATAGAGGTAGTACCCACCATGAATGCAACTCATCAGGTCATCATGGAGTTTTTATATGATAATATCTTTATCAGTTTTGGTTACCCAATAAGGCTAGTAACTAATAATGCACCAGCTTTCAAAGCTGGGGAATTGGTTAACATGTGTGAGTCAATGGGAATTCCACTGATGCATTCCATGTCTTATTACCCTCAAGGAAATGGTTTCGCTGAATCATCCAAAAAAATCCTAGTCAGGATCATTAGAAAACTGTTGGAGACAAATCAGAAAAGCTGGGATTCTAAGCTGAAATTCGCTTTATGGGATGATAGGGTAACTGACAAAATATCTATAGAGACTTCTCCCTTCAAATTAGTTTATGGTATTGAGGCCATTTTTCCCATTTAGCTAATTCTGCCAGTAGAAAAGTTTTTCCAGGAGGAGCAAGTTGAACGAAATGATATGGTGAGGAGGATGATGGATTTGGTGGAGTTGCAGCAAGTCAGGGAACAAATGATAGAAAATTCAGAACTTCATCAATAGAAGATCAAGATTATGTTTGATGAAAGGGAAAAGGTGGACAAATTTTAGGTTGGAGATTGGGTCCTAAAATGGGACACTGTCAGGCAAGACAAGGGAAAACATGGAAATTTTGACTCTATGTGGATTGACCCTTTTGTGATAGCTCAGATGCAGCAGAACAACACCTTCAAGTTGCAAAATCTAGAAGGGGAGGAGGTGTTTGATGGCCTAGTAAATGGGCGGTTTTTGAAACTCTATTTTATCTGAGGCTTTGAGGGCTTGTTATTGTAAAATATTAGTTGGTAGGTTGTTTTTACTTACAAAATAAACTCCATGCCCAATGGAATAGTAGAAGTTAGTTTTAAATTTTTATTTGTTTTCAAGGAAAGAGATTTTTGGTCGGGGGTTCTTGGGACCTCACAGGAAGGTTACCATCCCCAAGTAGGAGTCAGATGTTATCTCCCAAAATAAATTTAGTTTTCAATAAGTTCACTCATATGATTTATTTTTTTGATAAGATGAATATTTCAAGTCATATTATGAAGGATATTAGGGTGGCTAACAAAATGAGGATCTCTGATGTTCTGTTATGTGATCAAATTAAAAGTTTTAGCTTTCAGTGGCTTAGGCGAGATTTCCAACAACTCATTAGCCACCGAAAAGCTTTGATTTCGGCAGCTAACGGTTTAACGCATGACCATACTTATCCACCGAAAGATGGCTCATGAAATTTTTGTTAAAAATATGGGAAAAGGATTTTCGGTGGCTTAGGCGAGATTCTCAAGCACTCATTAGCCACCGAAAATCTTTGGTTTCAGCAGCTTAATGAGCAATTGCAGAAGGGCATTAACCATCGAAAGCAAATAAAACACATTTTTGGAAAGGGCGGCTTTCAGTGGCTTGGGAGAACATGTCGACAGTTCATTAGCCACCTGAAAGCTCAGCTTTCGACAGCTAGCAGATAAAATCCTAGGTGCTCTTAACCATCGAAAAGGCTGAAAGAGGAAATGGTTAACTGTCCATCAAATCAAAACTCGTTAGCACAAGACAGGTCATAATTTGGCAAAGTAAACCATCGAAAGGACAGGGAAAGTGCATTAAGGTGTAAGTTGATGATTGAAGAAGTAGTTATTAATATGACCTGACCGATGGGAATCAAAACCCTAATTTAACCTCCATCTGTCCCACAACTACAGAAAATATCCACTGAATATCAAGTTTGAATTAAAATGATTACTGGGCAAGTTGTCTTGAAGATATCACCAAAAACTATCATCCTCTCATTCAAGCATTTACCAAGTAGTTAAAACCCTCAGAATCAGTTCCCTCCCTCCAGTACACTCCACCTTTGATTACATGCATCCTTACTACTCGATGACACCTCTAAAACCAGCCTGCTAAACTCTTCCATAGAATTTGAATTCAATTTTTGCAGGCACTCAGGAGCACAATTTAGAAAATGAAGAAAGGAAGGACTTCTCTCAAGAAAGAACTAGGAGACATCAGCTACCTAGAATCAAATCTAGAAGTCTACTAGTTCTTCAAAGATGCAGGCTACTACAAATTTTGTGAGAAAATTCAAGGTTCACACCAGCAAGTGGCTGAAGCATCTGCCCTCTCTTTCGATGGCTCCAAGGAACTGATAGGTAAGGAGGAATTCATGGTGGATGAAACCCTAATTGCAGAGGTGACTAAACTCCCAAGAACTGGGGATAAGTGGTTTAAAACCACCATTACTAAATATGTGGAGTTCAAATCCTATTTGAAGCCCGAACACAGAGAGGTGGTGTGGAATAAAAGTGTTCCATCCACCTGGCTAGAAGAGAGGTGGCAACAATTACTGAAAGCCATTGTGGTATATATAACTTGTGAAATTAGATACAACAAGGCCATGATATATAATTTCAAACTAACGAACCATTTCACAGGAAAGAGCCCTCTAAATTTACCTTTCTACTTACACAGGAGCTTGGAAAAAATGGCACATCAGTTGAAGGCTCGACCAACTAAGATTGTTGGAAGATTGTCTCACCATGGCCTGATACAACTCCTTATCCAAGAATTGCTGAAGAGGAGAAATATGGCATGGACACATTTCTTGTTTTGGAATGGTTTTGAAATAGGCCTACAACTAGAAGAGAAGGGAAAGTCTCCTTCGAAGAAATCCACCACCCCCAAGAGTGGAAAAAGGAAAAGAAGGGATATTTCACCAACAACAGTAGATCAACCTTCTTCCCCTTCTGAAACCAAGCAGGATAAAAGAATCCTAGACTTCAGTGAAAAGGGTAAGGAAATCAAAGCATAGAGTGGAAACATTCTGAACTTGCCCTACTCATATTCAGAAGAAGAAAGGGAGGAAGGTGCTGACCTAATAGAGCAGGTGGTAGCAAAAAATGAAGAACTTCCACCACCCACACCAAAAGATCAGGATGAACCAATGGAAAAACCTTCCTTTAGCAATCCTAGGGCATAGAAAGTAAACCAATTGTTGAGACAAGTGTATGAGCTAGAAGTTTTAGAAAGAGAGATAAAAACAAATAATGTCATGTTGACTAAGAGGAATAAGGAGTTGCACAATTATTTCTTGGAGATGAGAGGAATGTATATCTTGCTGAAAATAAATAACCTAAGATACATGAAGGACAACACCGGGTTGTATAGGATGATCAGGCTTCTGAGGTTGCAGGTGAAGAATTCCAGACCAAACCCTAGCACTCATTTTTCACTAAAAACCCTAGCTAAAGCAGCGGTAAGCCTTCAAAATACAGAATCAATTCAGGTTGTTGCTGATCCTCCAAACATTGAACAAGCTGAAGAAGGGTCGTAAGGTAAGCCACAAAACTGAAAAATGTAATTTGGGAGTTTGCCTAAATTTTTTGCAAGAACAGGGCTTTTGGTGGCTTAAGCGGACGCTGAAGTGGTTCATTAGCCACCGAAAGTAGTGCTTTCGGCAGCTAACAGACCCGAAATTTTGACACCTTAACCATCGAAAGAAGAAAGAGGTGCAAATAGCAATTTTTGTATAAACGACTAGTTTTGGGAAATATACCTAGCCCGGAGAGGAAGGGTAAAGCTGGAGGTTGCTAAAATACGCCATCAGAGGAGGTCTGTTCCAACTTTTGAGGATACATCAAAGAGGAAAGGGTCACAAACCCTACCTATTTTAGCAAACAGTGACTTATCTAGCAGTGAACCAGTTACAGCTTTATCCTTAGTACTCACTGTAGTCATCAAAAGGTTCAAACATTGAATGAGTTTTACAGCTAGATAGACTAGTAGTTAAATTAGGTTTTTTGACCTAATTATGTAAAAGCAATTATTTTGTCTATTTTTAGTAAATCAGATCCAATTTTTTAGGATCTGAATATTTTTGTAAAGGCTATAAAGCCTAAGACTTATGTTATAGAAAATGTTTGACTTTGGGGACTTGTAGACCATTACTATTAACAAGATTCTCATATTGCTCATGACCTAATATAAGCTCTTTTGCTATCATATGTTTAGCTTCCATTTCTTGTCTGTTTTGTACTTATGCTTGAATGTGTTGTTTAGGTTTATTCATGTTATTTGATGTCTGATAGTTATAATCCTATCTGCATGTTGATGATTTGAATTATAAGTACTTTCCTTGTTATGATTAGCCATTTATATATATTTGTTTTATGTATGAATCTGCCAGGATGATAAGTTCTCCATCTCTGCACCATATTATCAAATCTTTGAATAGTGGTAATTAGAATCCTTATCCTTGATTGAGTTTCATGCATGTATTGAGAGTGTGAGGTCCTGTAGGTCACCTGACTTGATCCAGTTAGGAAAACCATAAAAAACATTTAAGTTACTAGGCATCCTTGAGCTGCAACCTAGAGGAGTTTCCTCGAGTGATAACACCTTGATTACAACTTGGTGAGGTGTAAACGCCATAGTTTTACCTTCAGTCGAATGAGTAATTTGATAGAATGATAACAAATTGCAGGAAATTTTTGGAGCACATAGTACATCACTGAAATGACCATTTTCTACTGGAACTGTTCCAGATCCTACACCACTTAGAGATCTATCATCACCAACAGATATTTTCTTGGTGTTACATTCATGCATAGTAGAAAAGATGTCTTGATCTTGAGCCATATGATAAGATGTTCCAGAATCAATGAGCCATTCATTTGAAGTAGAAGAAGAAGATGCAGTATAAGAGTAACCAGAAGCACAAAGTGCATGTCCATGAGAGGTAGATTCTGAAGACAAATCTAGGATGATGTGGTGCTTCTTCATTGCTGCTTCCAAGGCTGCCATCTTCTTGAAACACTTAGATTCATCATGATTATATTTTCCACAAAAATTGCAATGACGATCAGTCTTCTTTCCTTTTGGCTTGGGTCCTTTGTCATTTTTTAAAGAAGGATCCAACAGAGAGGGTTTGGGACCCTTGTTGTTTGGCTTATTATTGCGAAAATTATGTTTCTTGGAAGGCTTGGACTTTTTTTTTTCTATTGGGACAATAAGGCTTTCCCAGATGTATTTTCATTGTTAATTTTTCCAAGATGAATGAGCTTATCTTGCTCTCTAATTAAGGAAAGACAAAAGGATTCAAGACTAGGCTCTTGATAGCTAGCTGCAGTCAAGGATTCTTTCATGGAGTAGAATGTAAATACAAAAATAGAATATGTAGGTCCAAGTTTGGAAAGAATATGATAAATACATTGTTTGTCTTCTTGCTTACTCTTGCATTCTTCAGATAAGATTCTAAGAGTTTTATACCCAGATAAATAGTCTTGAATGCATGAAAAATCATTTGGATTCAAGGAAATCAACTCATTCTCAAGTTGATGACCTTGAATTTCATTGTGTTTACCAAATACAGATTCCAACTTTTCCCAATATTTATTAGGTTCATCAATTCCAGATATGTGAAATCGCAAATCAGTAGAGATTGACATCCCAATCAATCCACGAGCTTCATCACATCTATTTGTCCATTTAATTTTGTTATCATCATCAGTGGGTTCTATTTCTTTTCCTGAGATTATTCTGAAAAGTCCCCTACTTCATAGAACATCCTCCATATGAGATTTCCATGAGAAATAGTTATAACTTGTAAGTATAATATCACAAGGGGCAGCCCTAACAGCAAATTAATGGCTGAAAGAATAAAAACTAACTGTCTGAATGCAAAGAGATTAAAAAAATATGCGGTTTTTAAAAAAGAATGACACTTAAAACTGATTCAGGATAATGAAGTTATGCTTGATCAAAGAAAATGTTGAAGATGTCCCCTATAGTGGCGTGGTAGATATTAACTTAACTAACAAAAAAAATGAACCCCCCTCTTCCCAAGATCAACCTTTGACAATCACTTTACAATAAAGTTGTTTTTAAGTGAATCACTTTTGTAGAATAAGTGATGTTCACTATTACAATAATGTTACTTTAAATAGTGCGACAATAAATTAAAAGACTTAAGTGACTCACTTTTTATTTTATTTTATTTAAGTGAGATGCACTTTGACAATAAAGTAACTTGAAAATAGAAATTGCATGCACTAAAAAGTAGCTTAATAAGACTTGAACTCAAGACCTATTAAGAAATAAAACAACTTTAGACCAAGTGAGCTAAGTTTGAAAGGTACGTAAAAGAATGGAAAGAGGAAGATTTTTTTTTTTTTACTCTTCTCTCTTGTTCTCCGTGATTGCCTTTTTTTTCTGCATATCACAAAAAAAATGAAAAACAAAAACAAAAAAAAAATTCCACACAATGGGGTTGGATCTTGGTTAGCTTACCTGAAAATTCTACGTTTTCAAGTTTTCTTGCTATTTCTGATTTGCCGTGATCGCACAAGGTGCACAACAAAGAGCATACGTAGCCGAGAAGACAAGAAAACAACTTTTCCTTTATGTTTCTGATTCGCCACGATCGCACAATGTGCATGACAAAGAGCATACACAGCCAGGGAAGGCAATAGTCCGATACTAAAACAATAAATATCTAATAATAAAACTGATAAAATATGAGAGATTTAAAAAAAAAAATATTTAAACAAATCCGTCATTGTAACATTATACTTTCAGATTTGCCGAAATTGGTGTTTTTGGATCAAACGAAAACGGTTTTTGGTGAAACAAAAACTATTTCCCAATGGAAATGGCGCTCTAGATGCAATGAAATAGATCCCGTAGGCCACAAACGTATAGAAACTCTAAAACAAGAAACCCTTTCAAAGTTTCAGCAACACCGGTTCCATATCTTGATCAAAACCAAAAGCAGCTCTTCATAAACGCTCTAATACCATGTTCGGGTACACAGGGTACTCCCAAAAGACCAAACACCTTGAGCAACTACTTCACACAAATAGATCATAGGTCAACACATCGATGTTTGTCACGTGGTGAAAACCCTCGAGAGAGAAACAGTCCATGGCCCTAGCCAAATAGCTACTTGTAGTAATTTATTATGCAAAAGAAAGAAAGTTACACGAGCTTCTGATAATCGATCGACTAGCCAAGGACCCTCCATGCTCTTTAAATAGAGATCATGGACCAATTGGGTGTTAAGCTACGGATCAATGGTAGGTATGACCTAAGAGAAGTTGAATCGTTGGATCACTCTATGTCTACAACATATCGTGACCGTCGGATTAGAATAATTTACAAATGCATACTAATGCATACTAAAGAAACACACTTTTACTTAACTAATATATTACACAAGTTGATCTTAACTAACTCCTAAGTGTTTAAATATTCTAACAACAATGCCATATAGAGTATTTTGTCATTGCACTCTGAACCCTAGTGGGATGTGTTATGATGGTAGATAACATTAATATTATTCATTTTAGTTTTTATTATTTTTATGCAACATCATGACACATCGAGCTAGGCTGTAAAGTGTACCTAATGGGACATCTAGGAGAGTGCAATTAGATTTAGATTGTGACGCTTTTGGTTTTGAATCCTTCATATTGGTATCTCTTTTCCCTATTCTTGTGGTTATTATTATTATGTTGGACACTCTCCTTGGTAATGTGAGGAATCTTAATAAGTAATATATCTAGGGCTATATTCATACACATTTAGAACACACTCATATTTAAGGACTCAAAATGGACCCCAAGCCACTTTATATATGTTAAAACATGACTACTTACAATACTAACCCATTGATAAGAAAAGAACCAATAAGAATAGGAAATCCAATTGTAATAAGTAGTGAAGATGCTTAAACTAAGATAATTTTAAAATCCCAATCCTTCCCATCAACAAGTACCAACCAGAGGGGATTACAACGTATCTTTGGATAGCTAGAGTTCAAGTACGGAGCCCAATGCATACTAATGACATGGAATAAAAAATATATGGGAATAAATAATCAACTAGAATCATAATTCTTATGGATCCCATTTCAACCCCGTACAGGAAAACTAGGGCTTCTCAGCCTTTGGTGGTGACCCATAGTGACTAATTTTTCTATGACCATTTACTTGCAAAGAGAGACCCCTCACACCTCCTTTAATGCACTATTGATATGTCCACAAGATCTATCCCATTCTACATCATTGATTATTCTATGGATGATTGTCAACTTATCTCAATGGATCTACTTCTTCCACGTTATGATGTCAGGGAAGCTTTAGGCTCATCAATAAATTGTGCTCTTTAGTGCTTCTTCAATTGACCAACACACTACAATGACATTATGGGAGAGACAATGGCATGCCTTCACGAATATCCTCCACACCAAACATTGGTATTTCCTTTGTCTTGCCTTAAAATAACTTCTTAATACTTTTAACCGCGTCCTTAAATGTGAATACTCCACAAGGGATTCACCTTGTTGAGAAATATCTTCTCATGTTCATTCATAAAGGGGGGGTTTTATTTGTGAAAATAATTTCAATATACTGTAGGTATTGGGGGGCGGGGAATAGGGTATGGGGGGATATAAATAGGGGTTTCTATTAAAAATAAGGAATATATAATAAAATAAAGGTTTTTTTAATTGGAAATATGCATTGGGAGGGGGCTTGAACAAAATGATTTTTGTAAGCAATTATCAATATCTAGTGAAATTAGGGGTATTCTTTAATATCCAATGAACGAAGGCGTTATGACATGGTTTCAATAAATGAAGACCTCATGGAATACTCTTAGTTGTTTCTTTATGGAGGTTTTATCCTTGCTATTAGGTATTTGTATAATTAATAGGTACAAGCTAGCCACTGCACTTTTGAAATGTCATTTCCTGCTACAGTTTTTGCACTCTCAATTCCTTCAATATTTTTTTGGGTTTCTATATTCGATGTTGACCAATTCCTCCTGTTTATTTATTACAAAGATATTTTTGGGGGGGTTTCACTTCCTGTAACATTTCACCTCTTGAGGTTATCAATGGCCAGTTGTTGCTTATACTCTTTCTTTGCAACTTTTCATTCCCCATTATACAAGGGTAAAAAACATAAAGGATCGAACTCATGATGACACCATAGATCCAAAGAACCATAAGGATACCACACGCCCTATCCCAGTGTCGTGCCATTCAGCATATCTGAAACCCTTGAGCTTCTTCAATTTCCATCCAAGATAACAGCCAAGAATTTGCTTGTATGTATCCACGAAATCATCTTTGAATCTCCCATCGTGATGACAACTTCATATAATTACTTAGTGAGGCATCAACCATAAAAGTGCATTTGAGGCATCAACTAGGAATTATGCTCCCTACGATTTAGAGTTGGTTTCCATAATACATGCCTTGTAAATGTGGTGCCGTCATCTAATTGGTAAAAGATTTTTATTAATGTCTGGTAACATAAGTTTAAAATACTTGTTTGATCAACAAAATCTGAACGTTAGGAAAGCAAGATGGTTAGCTTTCCTCAGTGAATAATATTTTGAGATCAAACATATAAAAGGAAAGGGGAATAAGGTGGCTGATGCCTTAAGTAGAAATGTAAATCTGAATTTTATTGCCGTTGTTATAAGCTATAAAACAAAATTGGACGATAAGTTTGAAGGTGGAATAAAAATGGATAAAGATGATCAAAATTTAAGTGAAAAAGTTATAGAAAATAAATCTAAAAATATAAAAACAGATTTCAATTTGAACGAAAAAGGTTTAATGATGTATAAAAACAGATTATATGTACCCCAAATTAAATTGGTGATCTTAAATGAAGTACATAAGAGTCCTTACTCAGGACATCGTGGTTACTAGAAAATGATAACAATGCTAAGAAAAGATTATTTCTGGCCCAATATGAAAAATGAAGTGGATGAATATATAGCTAGGAAATGAGAAATTATCATCCTTACCAGTAGGTCTATTGCAACCATTACCAATCTCAGATTGGAAATGGGAAATTATCAGCCTTGATTTCATAACAGTATTTCCTAAAAATCAAAAGCAAAATGATTTTGTGATGGTAGTGGTAGACAAACTTAGCAAAGCATCTCATTTTATACATGCTAAAACTACTTATAAGGCTGCTAATATTGCTGATATTTTTATGAAGGAAGTTTTTCGTTTGCATGGAATTCCTAAGGTGATAATTTTTGATAGGGATCCTAAGTTTACATGTAATTTCTAGAAGTAATTGTTTAAAATAATGGGCACTAAATTAAACTTTAGTACCCCTTATCATCCGCAAACGGTTGGACAAACAGAAAGAGTAAATCAAGTTTTACAAGATATGTTAAGGATGTATGTTATGGATCATCCAAAGAGATGGGAAGAATATCTACACTTAGTTGAGTTTTCATATAACAATCATTATCTAGCTTCAACTAAACTTAGTCCTTTTGAAATAGTGTATTGTAGGAAATGTAATACTCCCATTTCATGGAGTAATCTGGTTGGCCGATTAAAGTTAGGACCCAACATGTTAAAAGAAATGGAACTAATAGTTAAACATGTACAAAAAATTCTGAAAATTGCATAGGACAGACAAAAGAGTCATGCAAACCTTAAAAGAACTCAGAAATAATTCCAAGTAGGTGAGCATGTTTTTGTCAAGGTAAAACCTAGAAAAAGATCCTTCAAGTTGGGGAGCTATGCTAAATCAACACCCTGGTATTGTGGACCATTTGAGATATTGTCAACAGTTGGACCATTGGCTTATCAGTTAGCTTTGCCACCTAATATCAAAATACATAATGTATTTCATATTCCTATATTGAAAAAGTATGTACACGATGCTAGTCATGTAATCAATTGGAATGCTATCTGGGTAAAACCATAAGGATATTTTTAGGTGGAACCGTATTGTATCCTCGACAAGAGAGAAATTTTTCTTTGAAATCACACCATTGGACAAGTAAAGGTGCAATGAAAGAATCTTAGTCTAGACGAAGCAACTTGGGAATTGGAGTTTCATATGTAGGAAGCATATCCAATTTTGTTCCAGGAAGACTCAGATGATATATAAGAAACATCGACGATGATGTTGAACTTAAGAGGGGGTGTTTGTAACCCACCTAGAACTAAAAACATTTTATTTTGTGAAAAGATATTACTTTAAAAGTTATTGTAAAGTTTTATGTTGTTGACCAAAGATGGTCAAATATGTCTGTAATTGAAATATTTTATTATTTAATAATTAAAAGAAGAGACACCTATCCAAAGAGGATTGTTGAAGAGTGTTCAGTGACCCACTAGGAGGATTGATCTTATGTAGAAGGAAAAAATGACAAATAGCAGCAACAACATTCACTTTCTAGCTGTTGCAAGGGGCAACTTCCCTATAATTGTGGTCATGTTCCCAAGAAAGGAGGAACTGAGTAGGTGGATCATTTAATTACACAAATGACCCAAATACCTAAGAAAGCACATATATACCATTGAATGAGTAGGAGGCTCACTACATTTTGTAGAGATTAGAACTTGTGGATTTGCTGGAAACAAAAAAGTTAGGCGCATAAGAGGAAAATCAATGAGGGAAAAGCTAGAGTGAATTGACAAGAGTTTTGAATGGAAGTGTGACTACTAAGTTACAGAGAGTAGTAAATAGGATTCTACATAGTATCTTCATCCTGGTGGTTTAGTCAACATGCTCGGTGGTCCTAAAGATAGCAATCTTGGCTGCTTTCAGGAGAGGGTTGGGAGGAACGGTCTTCTTTGGGTGTTTGCCCACTTCGAAAGTTAACAGGTTCTATAATGTTACTGGTTTATCATCTTCCATTAATTTTCTGTTTATTTCTGAAGGATTTATGTATCATAAAAGCTTCTTGAATTATTTATTGTTTTTGAAATAAAGTAGGAAAGCTTATTTCCTGTAAATTATTAGTTAATGAATTTTACAGCATAAATAGTTTTCATAGTAGAATTGATAGATTATCCTTATTACTATTTAAGCATAGTATCATATGTAGCTTCACCTAGTATTACATATTATACATAAATAATAACCAATTAGTATTCCTCTAGTTTTTCTTTTAAACCCTTGCAGAATTAAGCAAAAGGTTAAAAAAGAGCTATCATCCTTTTAACCAAACACTGAACTTCATCTTATAGTTAGGGTTTGCTCATATTTTTGAACACAGTAAATCCCTCAATCAAACAAACTCTAATTTAAAAACACAATGGCTTACATCCGAGGGTTCAAAACCCATGAAAGTAAAAATGTATACATATATATTAATAATTTATTCAGTGTAATTCTCACAGAGTAGAAAGGAAGGCTTACCGTTTTAATAAACATTTCAGTATAAATCTCTTACAGCCAAAAGGCTTAATATTTTTATATATTTACAAAAGTATTATTTTCCCACAGCCAAAAGGATTATTTTGTTTTAATAATCATCCAGTATCATTTTTCTTTCAGCTGAAAAGCTTTTTGGTTACAAAACAAAAACAATGTAGAACTTACAGTTAACGAAAGAATAGTTTCGATATAATCATTTTTTCCAAATAAAACTCTATATAAATTATAATAGGGCTATACAATATAAAAACGAAGAACAAACTCCATATAAATCACTATATAAGAATTTAGTGTAGGTCAAGGGTTTGAAGCCTATAGGGAAAATTACTGAATAAATTATTAAAATAATTGAATTATACAATGAAAGTAGCCTCAGCTCAAATAGCAAGAAATGTTGTGACTATAATCAAGTTAAAAAAAGAATGGCATGAGCATTGCTATTGCTATTTTAAACAATACGACAAAGTGGTATCGACAGTTTCGAAGGATTCATAAATAAACTCTTCCACCTTCTTTTTTTTAATAAACAAAATATATTTTATATAGAACAATAATGAAAGATAAAAATGGCTTTAATAATATTAAATAATCATAAATAGAGTAGCACCAAGATAGCTTCAAAGTTTTAAAACAAAAATGCAGTAATAGAGTTCCATAAAACCTGCTAAAATTTATAGTAAATGTTCTCAAGCAACCGTATTACATCTTCCCACAGACTCCACGGTATGTAACAAAGGGGTTTTAATATATTAACTTTGTATAAAACCCTAACAAAGCCGCAGGATTTTGAAAGAGTTTAAATCCCTTCCATTAACGTCGTAAAGGAAAAAACAAAAGAGTCTTTACAATTTCAACTGAAAGGCTCGTATAATCCAAACGAATCCAAACCCAATAGAAAACTCTATTCCAGCCATAGATCATCAAGGACTGTAGGGTTCAAGGCTTAAGTGTTACCAAAACCCATTTCAATGCCAGTGACTCGACCTGAACTTACTTTGCAAACCAAGCTTCAATTGCAATGGCAATCCTTGAAAACCCTCCTGCCAGATAAACAGAGGATAAATGTTTGACTTGAGCATATAACAATTTAAAATAGAGTAGCATGTATCAAAACTGAAAAAAAACATAGATGAAGGAATAATGTACCTCTGCAAGGATTTTTATTAGCAAAATAAATGGTAGTGACAGCTCTGTGAAGTAACTGGTGGGTGCATAGAATACTGGATATATGGTGACAAAAGTGTTGGTGTGTGGGAGGTCATGGAGAGAAAGGGCTGAGAGCCCTTGTCTCTCCTCACAGTGCATCAATGCAAATCAAACCAAAACCATGGGATTCCACTTAGGGTTTAACCCTTTTATCTTTTTCTCCTTACAGCTTGAGGGAACCACGAGTCCATTCACATGGACACATTAAAAGCTTCACCTACCTACACATGTTTAAATGTTTTCGACACCCATATACAATCTATAGTTTAGAACGAATTTTGTTGGTATGATAATCCATGGTAAGTAATATTGAACTAGGTTAACTTAAAATAAAATAATCTTCTCACATTTATGATGCAATCATCTTTGAACCCTTGTTTACCCTCAGGCCTTGTTATTGGCGCCTTGGTATTTTTACCTTGTCTCTTTAGTTGTTTAGTAGCACAAGGTGGGGGAAACTAATCCTTTTTTGTTGGAAACACCTACAAAAATACAGGTTTAACCATGCATTAGCTTATAGAATCTAAGTAAGACCTTTAACCTGTAACCCTAGCAATGAAATAGGGTTAGTAAGTAGAGGGTTGAAAATGTTAAAAAATGATGAATCTATACAAGTTAAGCACACAAACTGTAACTTACGACAAAGCATGCATGCTATTTCAACAATTGAAATCAAGTAATTTATCATAAGTCTCAAAAGTCATATCCAATAGAATGTCATATGATTCTTTTATACAGTGATATTATTCATGTTTTTAAGTTTTAGTTTTCACAATTTTTTTTCATTATAAGCTAAGTTGTTAATTGAAGTTTGGGATGTAGGGTTTATATTATGTGAAACTCGATTAGGTCTTTTATTAGTCGAAACCTTTGGTATTTTTTTTCACTTATGGAATTTGGAGTCGTTACATGTGGTATCAGAGCGAGTTTTCAAACAATAGGCCTGAAGTTTGGATCAAATCACATGCTCAATACAAAAATAGGAAAACAAAATAATGACTTTCGTTTAGAAATTGTTTCTGTACAGAAATATAAAATTTTTATTTTGTAGGAAATTGAAGGAGCAGAAGCATCTGTTGGGGATGGATCACATCATAATAGTCCATATAATATATACATGAAACTAAATAATCAACCATCTGAATTAATTCAAACTGTAAAATAATTAAAGGTTGAGCTACAAAATGTTAAGGAAGATAATGAAAGAATCCTAAGAGCACATGAAGAATTAAATCAAATATTGCTGGATAAATTACATAATGAAGGAAAGGATAAAATACAAGAGCATGAATCTGAATATGGAACTATATCCTACAAGCGTAAAGGTAAAAAGTTAAATTTCTATGATAATGGAAGCAATTCCTCCTCAAGAATTAGTGTTAGGTCACATAGAGAGAAACATCAATATTTCAGTGAAAGTAGTGATAGTGACATTAGTCCTAAAAAGATAAAATATAAACCTTTTGAAGAAATTTCACGAGAATTTAAGAAGATAAAACCCCCAATGTTTAATGGCGAGGTGGAAAAAGGAGAATAAGTCGAGACATGACTGTTAGGTATGAAAAAGTATTTTCAAATATATAATTACTCAGACAGGATGAAATCTAGAATGGCTATTTATAACTTAATGGGAAAAGCTGATCTATCGTGGCAGGATATAAAAAGAGTGAAAAACATGAGAGAAAAGTACGTAACTTGGACGAATTTTAAGAAATACTTTAAAATAATTTTTTTCTCAAAAATATTACGAAGAAAGAGATAAGGAATTTTACGATCTTAAGCTAGGTTCAATGTTTATGAAAGAACTAAGTAGTAAATTTTTAAGTTTATTACGATACATACCTTATATCATCGATGAAAAGCCTAAGATACAGAGGTTTCTGAGTTTTTTACCTTTTATCTTCAAGGACGAAATTGAATACGACAATCAAAAAACCCTTGAGGAAGCAATTAGAAAGGCTAATTTTTGTTATGAACAAAGAAAAAATAAAAGAGAAGGTGTGCCTAACTGGAAGGCTAAAAGAAAAAATAATTTTGAACAAAGAAGGAAAGGATTTAAGTCCAACAGAAATTTCAAAAATAATTCCTGAAACTATTCTAAGAATACTTATCATGGGACAAACTTTAAAAGCAATACACAACAAAATTTTACAGCAGAAAAGAACAGGGACATACCTAACAATCATGTTAAAAATAATGAACAAAGAGAACCTGTAAAATGTTGGGAATGTTAGGGACCTCATTATGCGAAGGACTGTCCAAATAGAAAGATGAATTTCAACAATGTGCATATAATTCAGGAAGAAGCAACTATTGTCGACGTAGCGAGCGAGATGCCCATAATTAATGCATCCTTGGATAATCGACAAGGTGATAACCAAACATCTATGGTTGAAATAGAAGGTATAATACAGAACAAATCCATATGTATTTTGATAGACCCGGGTGCTTGTTTAAGCTATGTTTAACCTAGTATAGCAGAATGTTGTACTTTGCATTTGAAAAAGTTTGAAAAATATTGACTGGTTCAGTTATCTACATGAACCAAGGGAAAGGTAGTTAGCTATGTTGAAGATTGTGAAATTTTTATGAGTCAAATCAAAACTCAAGTGAAATTAAATGTACTACCTCTAAGTTCATATGATGTTTTAATAGGAATGGACTGGCTGAAAAAATACAGAGTAGTGTTAAATTTATTTGAGAAAACATTTATATGCTTAGATGAAAAAGGAGAAATAGTTATAGTAAAAGAAATACCTAGAAAAGTTTATGTTAGACAGATTTTAGCCTTACAAATGAAAAAGTATGTACGTAAAGGTTGCAAAGTTTTTGTTGTACATGTAATGAATGTTGAACACATGATTAAAGAAGATAAATTAAAATTTGATAATATACCAATTTTGAAATAATTTTCAGATGTATTCCCGAAAGAGATTCTAGGATCACCTCTGAAAAGAGAATTGGATGTTACTATTGAATTAGTACTAGGAGTTGTACCCAATTCAAAGATTCCTTACCAGATGAATATCCTAAAACTTAATGAATTAAAACTACAACTACAAGAGTTAATAGATAAAAATTATATAAGACCAAGTGTATCTCCTTGGGGAGCACCTGTCTTATTTGTTAAAAATAAAGACGGTACCTTACATTTATGCATAGATTATCGTCAGTTAAACAAGATGACAATTACAAATATATATCCATTTCCCCGCATATATGATCTATTTGATCAAATACACGAAGCAACGATATTCTCAAAAATAGACTTGAGATCTGGATATCATCAAGTCAGAATTAAAGATGAAAATATATTTAAAACTGCATTCAGAACTCGTTACGGACATTAGGAGTTTTTAGTTATGCCATTTGGGCTAACAAACACTCCAACATATTTTGTGCTTAATGAACAATGTCTTAAGTAAGTATTTGGATAAATCGTAGTTGTCTTTATAGATGACATACTAATTTTCTCAAAAACAAAAGAAGAACATGATGAACATCTACAGATAATATTACAAGTTTTGATAGAACACAAATTGTACACTAAATTCAGTAAATGCAAATTCTTTAAAGATAAAATACAATATCTAGGCCATGTGATATCCAAGGAAGGGATATCAGTGGATCTTGATAAAATAAGAACAATAATGAAATGACATGTTTCTAAGGATGTATAGGATGTATGATCGTTCATGGGGATTAAATGTTATTATCGAAAATTCATAGAAGGATTCTCGAAGATGGTGAATCCCATAACGTACTTACAGAAAAAGGGTAAAATATTTGTATGGGATTTAAAATGTGAAAAAATATTTAAAAAGTTAAAATAATTATTAACCATTGCACCTATCTTAAAAATAACAGATCGAAATAAGGACTTTGTTGTATGCATTGATGCATGCACCGAGGGCTTAGGTGGAGTATTAATGCAAGAATGACATGTAATAGCATATGAGTCAAGAAAATTAAAAATACATGAAAACAATTATGCTACCTACGATTTAGAGTTGGATGCCATAATACATGCCTTGAAGTTATGGCATCATAATCTAATCGGTAGAATATTTTTATTAATTTCTGATAATATAAGTTTAAAATACTTGTTTGATCAACAAAATCTGAATGCTAGGAAAGCAAGATGGTTAGATTTTCTTAGTGAATACAATTTCAAGATCAAACATATAAAAGGAAAGGAGAATAAGGTGTCTGATGCCTTAAGAAAAAATGCAAATCCAAATTTTATAGCCGTTGTTAGCAACTATAAAATAGAATTGGACGATATGTTTGAAGATGGATTAAAAATGGATAAAGGTTATCAAAATTTAAGAGAAAAAGTTACAGAAAATGAATCTGAAATTATAAAAACATAATTCAATTTGAATGAAAAAGGTTTAATGTTGAATAAAAACATATATATGTACCCAATGTACCAGAAATTAAATTGTTGATCTTAAATGAAGTACATAAGAGTCGTTACTCAGTACATCCTGGTTACAAAAAATGATAACAATACTGAGAAAATATTATTTCTGGCCCAAAATGAAAAATGAATTGGCTGAATATATAGCTAGGTGTATAGAATGTCACCAGGTTAAACCTGAGCATCGACACCCAACAAGTCTATTGCAACCATTACCAATCCCAGATTGGAAATGAGAAATTACCATCCTTGATTTCATAACAGGACTACCTAAAAATCAAAAGAAAAATGATTATGTGATAGTAGTGGTAGACAAAGTTAGCAAAGAAACTCATTTTATACTTGTTAAAACTACATATAAGGTTGTTGATATTGTTGATATTTTTATGAAGGAAGTTTTTCGTTTGCATGGAATTCCTAAGGTGATAATTTATGATAGGGATCCTAAGTTTACTGGTAATTTCTGGAAGGGATTGTTTAAAGGATTGGACACTAAATTAAATTTTAGTATCGCTTATCATCTGCAAATAGATGAATAAAAAGAAAGAGTAAATCAAGTTTTAGAAGATATGTTAAGGACATGTATGTTAGGGATCATCCAAAGAAATGGGAAGAATATCTACACTTAGTTGAGTTTGTTTATAACAATCATTATCAATCTTCAACTAAAATTAGTCCTTTTGAAATACTCTATGGTAGGAAATTTAATACTCCCATTTCATGGAGTAATCCGGTTCACAGATTAATGTTAGGAACTGACTTGTTAAAAGAACTGAAACAAACAGTAAAATAGGTACAAAGTAATCTGAAAATTACACAGGACAGACAAAAGAGTCATGCATACCTTAAAAAAACTCAAAAAGATTTCCAAGTAGGTAAGCATGTTTTTGTCAAGGTAAAACCAAGAAAAAGATCCTTTAAGTTGGGGAGTTGTGCTAATTAGCACCCAGGTATTGTGGACCATTTGAGATATTGTCAAGAGTTCGACCAATGACTTATCAGATAACTTTGCCACCTAATCTCAAAATACATAACATATTTCATATTTCTATATTGAAAAAGTATGTACATGATTCTACTCATGTAATCGATTGGAATGTTATCTAGGTACAACCAGAAGGATATTTTCAGGTGGAACCAGATTGTTTTCATGACAAGATAGAAACGTTTCTTCGAAATTGCACCATTGGACAAGTAAAGGTGCAATGGAAGCACCTTAGTCCAGATGAAGCAACCTAGGAATTGGAGAGTCATATGCATGAAGCATATCCATTTTTTTTCTAGGAAGACTCAGATGATATTTAAGCAACATCGAGGGCGGCGTTGAACTTAAGAGGGGGTGCTTGTAATCCACCTAGAAGTAAAAATATTTTATTTATGAAAATACACTAATTTAAAAGTTATTGTAAAGTTTTATGTTGTTTACCAAGGATGGTCAAAGATGACTGTAATTAGAATATTTTATTATTTAATAATTAAAAGAAGAGACACCTATCCAAAGAGGAATGTTGAAGACTGTTCACTGACCCGCTAGGAGGAATGATCTGGTGTAGAAGGTGAAAATGACAAATGACGACAATAACATTCACTTTCTAGTTGTCGTAGGAGTAAACTTCCCTATAATTGTGGTCATGTTCCCAGGATAGGAGGAATTGAGCAGGTGGCTCATTTAATTACAAAATTTAACCAAAGACCTAGGAAAGCACATATATACCATCGAATGAGTAGGAGGCTCACTACATTTTGTAGAGATTAGAACTTGTGGATTTGCTGGAAACTGAAAAGTTAGGCACACAAGAGGAAAATCGATGAGGGGAAAGCTAGAGTGAATTTCTAAGAGTTTTGACAGCAAGTGTGACAGCAAGTATTACTTTTAAGTTATAGAGAGTACTAAATAGGATTCTACACAATATCTTAGTCCTAGTGGTTCAGTGAACATGCTCGGGGGTCCTAAAGCAAGTAATCTTGGCTGCTTCCAAAAGACGGTTGTGAGGAACGGTATTCTTTGGGTGTTTGTCCACTTCGAAAGTTAACAGGTTCTATAATGTTGCTGGTTTATTATCTTCCATTCATTTTATGTTTATTTCTGAAGGATTTATATATGATGAAAGTTTCCTGGATTATTTATTGTTTTCGAAGTAAAGTAGGAAATCTTATTTCATGTAAATTATCAGTTAATGAATTTTACTACATAAACAGTTTTCATAGTAGAATTTATAGATTATCCTTATTACTATTTAAGAACATTATCATATGTAGTTTCACATAGTATTACATATTATACATAAATAATAACCAATTAGTGTTCCTCTAGTTTTTCTTTTAAACCCTTGCAGAATTAACCAAAAGGTTAAAAAAGAGCTATCATCTTTTTAACCAAACAATGAACTTCATCATACAGTTAGGGTTTGCTCATATTTTTTAACGTAGTAAATCCCTCAATCAAACAAACTCTAATTTAAAAACACAATGTCTTACATATGAGGGTTCAAAACCCATGAATGTAAAAATATATAAATATATATTAATAATTTACTCAGTATTATTGTCACACAACCGAAAGGCTTACTGTTTTAATAAACATTTCAATATAAATCTCTTACAACCCAAAGGATTAATATTTTTATATACTTACACAAGTATTATTTTCCCACAACCGAAAGGATTATTTTGGTTTAATAATCTTCCAGTATCATTTTTTCTTTCGGTCGAAAGGCTTTTTGGTTACAAAAAAAAAGCAATGTAGAACTTACAGTTAACGAAAGGATAGTTTCGATCTAATCATTCTTTCCAAATAAAACTCTGTATAAATTATAATAGGGTTATACAGTATAAAAACAAAGAACAAACTCCATATAAATCACTATCTAAGAACTTAGCATAGGTTAAGGGGTCAAAGCTTGTAGCGCAAATTATGAAATAAATTATTAAAATAACTGAATTATACAACGAAAGTACCCTAGGCTCAAATAGCAAGAAATTTCATGACCATAATCAAGTTAAAAGAAAGAATGACATGAATACAATAAATAAAACATAGCAATGTTATTTTAAACAATATGACAGAGTGGTATCGATAGTTTCAAAGGATTCGTAAATTAAATCTTCCACATTTTTTTTAATAAACAAAATATATTTTATATAGAAAAATATGGAAAGATAAAAATATTTTTAATAATATTAAATAACCATACACAAAGTAGCACCGAGAGAGCTTCAAATTTTTAAAACAAAATCACAGTAACTGTGTGCCATAAACCCTGTGAAAAGTTATAGTAAATATTCTCAAGAAATCGCATTACATATTCCCAGAGACTCTGTGGTTTGTAACAAAGGGGTTTTAATATATTAACTCTGCATAAAACCCTAACATAGCCACAGTCTTTTGAAAGGGTTTAAATCCCTACCATTAATGCAGTAAAGGAAAAAACACAAGATTGTTTACCATTTCAACTGAAGGGCTCATATAATCCAAATGAATCCAAACCCAATGGAAAACTCTATTCCAGCCATAGACCGTCAAGGATAGTAGGTTTCAAGGCTTAGGTCTTACCAAAATCCATTTCGACGCCAATGACTTGACACAAAATTACTCTGCAAACCAAGCTTCAATGACAATGGAAATCCTCAAAAACCCCCCTCCTAGATAAATAGAGGATAAAGGTTAGACTTTAGCATATAACAATTTAAAATAGAATAGCATGGCATAAAAACTGGAAACAAATAGAGACGAAGGAATAACGTACCTATCCAACGATTTTTCTCAGCAAATGAAATGGTAGTGACAGCTTTGTGAAGTAATTGGTGGGTGTGTTGAAGACTAGAGATATGGTGATGAAACTATTGGAGTGTGGGAGGTCATGGAGACGAAGGGCCGAGAACCCCAGACTCTCCTCACAATGCATCAAAGCAAATAAAACCAAAACCATGGGCTTCCACTTAGGGTTTAACCCTTTTATCTTTTTCTCTTCACAACTAGAGGGCACCACGAGTCCATTCATGTGGACACGTTAAAAGCTTCACCTACCTCCACACGTTTAAATGTTTTCGACACCTATATACTTTCTATAGTTTAGAATGAATTTCATTGGTATGATAATCCATGGTGTAATTAATGTTGAACTAGGTTAAAACTTAGAATAAAATAATATTCTCACATTTATGGTGCAATCATATTTTAACTCTTGTTTACCCTTGGGACTTGTTAGTGTCACCCTGGTATTTTTACCTTGGATCTTTAGTTGTTTAGTAGAACAAGGAGGGAGAAACTAATCATTTTCTGTTGGAAACACCTGCAACAATACATGGTTAAACATGCATTAGCTTATAGAAGCTAAGTAAGACCTTTATCTTCTAACCCTAACAACGAAATAGGGTTAGTAAATAGAGAGTTGAAAATGTTGAAAACATGACGAATCTATACAAGTTAAACACACCAACTGTAACTTACAACAAAGTAGGTATGATATTTCAACAATTGAAATCAAGTAATTTATCATAAGTCTCAAAATTCGTATCCAGTAGAATGTCATATGAATATTTTAAGCAATAATCTTATTCAAGTTTTTAAGTTTCAGTTTTCACAAAAGTTTTTCATTATAAGCTAAGGCATAAATTGAATTTTGGGATGTAGGGTTTATATTATGTGAAACCAGATTAGGTAGTTTATTAATCTAAACCTTTCGTATTAATTTTTTTTACTTATGGAATTTGGAGTCCTTACATCCTTCATACACTCTTATTGTGGACGCCCATGAGGAATTATTCCACTCAAAATAAAATTGCCATTGAATATAAGTTTTCGTCGAAAAGTTATGTATTAAGAAGTTGCAACTTCTTGAAGCTGAAGATGAATTTGAAAGCATCTTGACGTCGGTACGATCATGAAAACTCACATTGATCCATTGGAATGCATCGGTCTACGCTCCCTTTCCTTCTTGGCTTCCAATGCACGATTTAAGATTTTTAGAAGTGTTTCGTTCGGAATTGAAAAGATTGTGGCAACACCAATATCAGGTATGTACATATATATGCAACAATTTGAAGAGGACTATATTCATCATATCTTTTATATTTCTTATAACAACTGAAACGTTAACATTGCAAGCACCTTTGGAGTTGTGGGGATTAAATATTGAGGCTCCACTTTTTGAGTTCCCGAAGTCACTAAGGCCATTGAAGCATCTCGAAAAGATTGTACTAGATTTCCAATGATTATCTATATATCCATATCTAGCAATGCTACTAGAATATTTTTGTTATTTGAAATCCTTGAAATATCTAACCCTTGTAGGGTGCTGTAAATTGCATCTTCTTCCAAATTCCTTTGGGAATCTAAAAATCTCCAACACCTTTATCTTTCTAAGTGAAGCAGTTTGGAGATCCGTCCAAATTCATTTGTAAATCTAATAAATATTTAACACATCAATCTGACAGGTTGTGGAAGTTTGAAGATGCTTCCAAATTCCTTTCAAAATCTAATAAATATCCAAAATGCCAATCTTTCCAAGTGCAATAGTTTGGAGACTTGTCATGTCCCCACCCCTCATCCCGACGGAGAGGACGCGACGCTACCACTAACAATCCGGGAAATATAGCCCCATGAACGTAATATAAAATGCATTGAAGTAAAAACATACACAAGTGCACAAACCATTAACATACAATGGAAGAAAAATATATTCCATTCAAGAATTTAACATGTTCATCATATTTCATTAGAAAATACAAATGAAAAGGTTAACATAGATAAGAATACTTATCTTGGAAGCAAAGCTCGTCCCACATCTAGCTATGTTACTGCAACATTCCACCCAACCATAGGCCAGTGTGCTCCTCAATCTATCAGCAAAACTGCCACCCCCAAGCTGGGCATGATTCCCACAAGGAATAAGGAACAGTAGCAAGCTCACACATAGCCAAGGATACAACAGAACTCATCCAAGCCAACATAGTTGAGTTTATCAGGAAATAAAGGAGCTGGAAAGGTTGACTGCTAAGATAGTGAGCTCAACCACAGAGCTCTCGACACCTGCACCAGATATATCCTGGTTTCTAGAACATATACACACCCAGCACAAGGAAGTATCCCCTTCTATGTTGCACAGTCCGTCAGGCTATGCCTTCCCTTCTAGTGCTATTCAGGGTGTACAAAGAAGAAAACCAATCCCCTAGATCTTTCTATGAGGTTCCCTCTCACACTAGGTTTATCAAGCTAGTCAGACCCTCGTTCCACTCCCAAATCAGTTCAGACCAAACAAAATATGCACACACAGCAGAATACAAAATTATGGGTTGAGGGAAAATGGTTTCGACAACAAAACGAATTACCAAGATGGGTAAAAAAAACCTTTAGAAGCAATTCTATTTCCAGATACGTTTTGGCCCTAATGTGGCCAAAATATACTCAACAATACCCAAAAAAAACGTGGTCTCTCCTCCAATTCATTGTGCAACACCAAAATGGTTTGTCCTAACCAGGTAATGAGGATAAAACACAATAAAAACCGTTAAGAAAAGAGCCCAGCCACTGAGATTTCTGAAAATGACTTCCCAGTCATGGGGAAAATGATGAAATCTACAAAAACATGGATGGGGAATGCACAAGAGCTCCAAAAACGTGAGTGAGAGTGCATAGGAGCTCCAAAATTATGAGTGAGAGTGCCCAGGAGCAACAAAAACGTGAATAAAGAGAAGGACATGAATGCCTGAGGGAATGGGCAACATTTTTGGGAAATAACTTGCCCCATAAGTCAAAAAATGTTTTCCCAAAAATGGGTGCTTCCCAAAATTCGATTTTTCGGAATCCCATACCTTGCCCATTCTCATGCAATAATTGACCCAACCAATTTCTGGCAGAATTAAATGATTCGGCACATGCTACAAAATGGGTAGTTGACAGTTTGATGGGTTCTCCCAGTGACAGTTGGATTTTCCCCAATGGCTCAAGGTTTAAATATTATCTCCTCCTTATCCTTAGGAAATCATGCCCCCGTCTCATTATTTGTTGCATTAACATAGCTAGTTGTGGGTTTTTAATTAAATTGCATATTTACATGATGTCCAAAATGATAATGTACCGACTAGCACAAAATACCATCGGCAATGATTTTTAATCATCGAAACATAAAACGCTAAATCGATGGTGGGGGTTTTTCCTTTAGCTCCACACCATGATTAGTTACAATATATACATCATATACATTTAATGCAAAGGGGGTCAAAACCGAGGTGTTACAAGACTCTTCCAAATTCCTCTGGGAATTTGAGATCTCTCCAACACATCAATCTCACACTATGTGAAAGTTTGAAGATGCTTCCATATTTCTTTCAGAATCTATCAAATCTCCACACCATGAATCTCACAATGTGCATAAGTTTGAAAATCCTTCCAGATTCCTTTGGAAATTTTAAAAATATTCAATACATCAATCTTTCTCCGTGCAAAATTTTAATGATGCTTCCAAGTTTTTGGGAAAATCTATTGCAACTTAGACATCTCCATATGAGTGATTGTTGCAATTTGACCATTTCCACACTTGGAGATATCACCACTCTTGAATGCTTAGATATGTCAGGCTATCTCCACATGGAATTACTGCCTTCACAAGTTGAAAGTCAACCGTCTTTGCAAAAGTTAAATTTTTTTTCTGTACAAATCTCAAATATTTACCGAGCACTATTGTATGCTTGAGCAATTTGGAACTTATGATGTTGGGAATCCCTCTGTTGGGAGTGTTTCCTGCTTTGTTTGGTAACCTAACTAGATTGAAGGAATTATGGCTCCACGGATGTCGGAAATTGCAATGCTTGCCGGATTTAGTTGGCATGTTGAGCCAGTTGACAAGGTTAAAAATAATGGATTTTGGAATACAATACTTACCACCACATCTCATGAAGATGAAGAGTCTTGAATTATTGAAAGAGACACGGAGCCCTCTATGCCAACTGTTGTTTAAAGGGGTTAAAAGAGAAGAAGAGGCATTGTTAAGAACGTTGAGTGAATTGGATTATCCCGTCAAAACATGCATGATTCAGTTGAAGGAGTTGGAGTTGTGTTGCACAGAAATGGAGAAGTTATCTTTTTCTCAAGGTGTATGTACCAACTTTCAAATTCTTAGGCTAAAGGGCTGTAAGAAATTGGTGGAGGTTGGAGTATTTCCAACAACACCGATAACTCTGTATTTAAGGTGTTGTCGAGCATTGAGTGAAATAGGAGGGTTTTGTGGTCTTGCACAACTTGAAGAGATGGACATAAGGTGGTGTAATAATATTAAAGTGGAGGAGCTTAAAGGTGTTGAAACTTTGGTATATTTGAGCAAATTTTGGAACTCTCAATGGCATGACCTAAAACGCATACAAGCTTTGCGACAACAAACAATGGTTTGCATAGATGAGTTTGGCTATTATGATCATAATATATATGATTATTATGATGATATGATTATTTTGTTGAAAATAAATTGTTCCGATTTTGTCGGGATTGAAAGACCTATAAATAAATTTTGTAATATAGCCTTGGCTCTTTCAATTACTTCGTAAGGCGGTTTTTAATTGGGTACTTTTATGTCCTGTGATGGGACTATTAGATCCCCTCCATTGTTGATGGGCGTCAGATGAAGATGGGTACGATGTTGATCGTCCATCCTACCCATCATGTAACGGATTGACCACCCATACCGGATTGTGAGTTCTTTGCGTTGGTTGAGCTACAGCTGGACAGGTGAGCCCTGATGGATTCTTCAACAGCTTGGGAGCTTGTGAACATCAATGGAAGGGATGAGGATATGGATTTAGCGGGTGATTTGAATCTAGTGATCACTCTGAAATTTCTATAAGAAGAAACACTCAGCGGAAACGCTTTCATCTAGCATGTGGAGAACCCACACATCGCACATGGGTGCATAGAGTCACAATATTTGTACTCCTCCATTCCCTCATTTATCTTCCCTGGGTTGCATAGAGGAGGATTTAGTCGTGGCAGCTGATCCTCTACCTCAGTTCGTCGACTAGGTTGTTGATTCCGCCCTCATCTCCGATCTCGGTTGCACCTTCTCCATGTATACAGGAGCCCAAAATGCCACTAAAATTCTAGAAACATTACATGATGGAACATGGGTATCAAGGGACTTTTAAGATATTTATTTGTCTTATCCATTGTGAAAAATGGCTGAAACAACTGCGGGGGACTATTGTTCTTTTATATGCATAGATTTGATGTTATGCAACCTCTTAATTTGTTTATTACCTAGGGTGATAAATGAGTAATTTGCTCGTTTTTAACATTATTTCATTATTTGAAGGTAGATTTGCATATTCTAAGAAATGCATTTGTTTTGTACAAAGATAAAAGAATTGCCAAGATTGGAAATCTATGCGATTTGAGTATTCTTAAATTAGGAACACCTTTTCTAGAAATGTTGTCGTCGTCCATTGGTTACCTCTCGAATTTAGAGAATTTCCATCTATAGAATTGGCAGAAAGTGATATGTTTTCTTGATACCATTATACTAGTGGCTCAGATGAGGGAATTGAGTCACATGTACAACACTTACCACCATGTGTCATGGAGATGAACAATCTTGAATGGTTGGAAGTAATGAAATATCCATTAAGGGAGTTTCCATTCAAGAAAGATGAAGGGGAAATCGAAACATTAATAGGGTCGAAAGGGCATAGAGTGTTGTATAAAATAGACGCTTCCATAGATAAAGGAATGTTTGGGCTCAAACACTTAGAACTATTCCATACAAGAATATTGGAGGTATACTTTCATGAAGGTGTTTTCCCCAACCTTCAACGTCTCAGCATAAATTTCTGTCATGATCTGTTGAATGTTGGAGCATTTCCAACAACCCTAATACAGTTAGAGTTGATCAATTGTAGTACATTGATGAAAATAAAAGGGATTTGTGGTCTTACAAAACTTAAAGATCCGAATATCAGTGGGTGTTCTCAAGTAGAGGAGCTACCAGGCCTTTAAACATTGATATCTTTGGAGGCGTTGCGGGCATCTCAATGTTTGAATCTAAAGAGCATGTTTGAAGCTAAAAAACATAGAGGGGGTGGCGCAGCTGACAAAAATTCAAGTTCTAAAGGTCGCTTGTTGTGATGAGTTATAAGAGCTTCCCAGTATTGAACATTTGACATCATTGAAGGAGCTTAATGCCAGATTTTATTGGAAACTACACTGCATTAATCCTTTTGAGAGATCTCTCCTCACCTTGACTATAGAACACCTCACTACTCTCTGTATAATTTATGGTATGATATTTTTCATAACTATATTGAATGCTCTAAATTTGTTAATTGTTTTTATAAACTCCAGCATTAACATGAAAAACAATGTCAGCCACTAGTTAAATTATTATCTTAAATGCAATTGATGATATTTAAATATTTGATTTTATGTTGCACATTTGATTATCAAAATCACCTATGTGCAATCCATTCTTGTTTCATGCCTATACTACCAACTTTTTGAAATTTATAGCTACATAATGCCACCATCAAAATTTTTAGCCTTGTTCTAGAGTCCCATATGGTTAGAAATAATAGTTGCTACAATAACTGCCAACACCTACTTTCTTTTGACATTATATAAAGGATATGTAGTACTAATTTATTGATCTCCTTGCTTATGAGGATGTAATTTGTTGGATGAATCAATGCCCCCCACTATAAGTAGATACCCCTATGAGTTGCTTTGTGACATGTCCTTGTTCTTTTCCTGTCTGGTCCTCAAGACTGCACACCTTTGACTTTACTTGAAAAAATTCGGTTGCTAGCACGTGTATATGAGCTATCTGGTGATGAGAGCCTTACTTCCGTGTACTATGTAATTCCCTCACTAAATAAAACTAAATCCTTGGATCGCCAGATCATTGTGGGAAGATTTAATTGGACTTGCCTGAAAAGTAATGAAAAAAGCTCTTCTATCTCTTCCCTGTGCAGCATATGTGTTGTTGGGCTTACCCTGCTCTACTGTATAGTGCTGCTATTGGTCATATTTAACAAGATTTCTTGTACAATGATAATTGGATTCTATCCATTTGTTCTGTAGCTCTTCCATGCACTCCTTTAACACTTTTTGTTCTAGAATGATGTAAAGTATGATGCTACCAATGTCTTCTCCCTTACGGGCTTCTGAAGATAGTCCAATCTCATAGTTCCAAGGTTGGAATTGATATAGGAAGGCCTTGTACCCTCTTAAGTTAATTCTAATCTCATATTCTCTCCTTCTAATTAATTATAAGGAAAAATGTATGCTTTAATTCTAATGTTAATCTCCTCTTCTACTTCTCAATGTTACTTGTAGTTAATATTATTTCTTAACTTTTTAATTGGTCCAAAAGCTCTAACCTCACCTCACTTCTTCTCCCTTTCGGTAACAAGAAATGTATAGTATAATTCCAATGTTAATATCCTTTTCTACTTCCAAGTGTTACTTGGAGTATACATCTTTCCTTTTGAAGGCCTTATGCTTTTTTAACTTTTAAATTGGTCTAAAAACTCTAACCTCATAAAATCGTGGTTTTTAATGGTAAAGTTTTACTATTATATTTTGGTTTGTATTCACATATGAAATGTTGTTGCATGTTTCTTTCTGGAACATGTTTCTTTCTTGAACATGTATCGTTTCTATCGTTTTTAAAGGCCATTTTTATATTAGTGTATTTTTTTTAAATTATTAGGTTCTTATTTACTTGGAGATGGATGAGATCAAGGCTCTTGAAGGAGGATGTAATCAACAAAAAGAGAAACACACACACACATATAATGTAAGACATGGTACAATATTATGTTTATTTTTCAATATGTTGTGGTAGAAGAGGCTCAACAATATTGAGAATAAGTGATAAATATAAAAGTGAATTGAAAAGGGATTTGCAATTATTAGCTCCCTCTCTCCTATAAAAACCCTACCCACCACTTTGACTGTTCGTCGGCCCTCCAGCTTTGATAAGTGACTCTGCCTTGTGTAGGCCCATGGCTTGCCTTGAGGAGGGGGTGTCTAACCCCCTCCCCACTAATATGAATATGAATCTGCATTCAAGCCCCCCAACTCCTCCAACTAAATGGTGGATGGAAATCCACCGTTGAAAGACATGGAGACAAAAGAAGAGCTCCTTCCCTCATTGGAAAAAACAGATCATGGAAAAGGGAAACAAACTAGTACATGCATAGCAAAATCTACTCAGCTCCCATGTATTGAATGTAAAATTTTCAGCATTCTCCCAACCCGGTTTCAACCACCATTTTCATCATGGTTTAATGCCCAACCCAATTTACTCTCAGCTGCAAATTAAGTCATTTCTCATAAACAATTTATGACTGAAACACAAGAAGAATTTTACTACTTTTAATGAGCAACAATTAAAAACACAGTCACACATAAAAAAATCATACTCATAAATGTTTGGTCAAATGACCTGGGCAAAACCCCAACCTCCGGGGAAAACCTATTCTAGAGAGAGAGAATTTTATTTTCTGCAATAAAATAAGAGTACAACAAAAAAAAGAGATAAACTTATCTCAACCATAGTGCTCAGAAAATTGACTGAATTCAGAAATTTTACAGGTTAAACTTTTGCCAATTAGCTGCCTCGAAAACCGTGTCAAACTGAATGTACGAACTTTCTTGATTTTCGTGCCCACTGTTGTACCGTATGGAATGTACAGATTGCCTCAATTTTTGTGCCATTGTATAGACTGTATGGACTTCCGTGCCCAAAATTTTAAAAAAAAATCCTTCTTCTCAAAGGTCGTGCCCATAAAAACTGCCTCTAAAAATGTGCCCAAAAGTTTCCTCGAGAAACATGTTGTATGTAAATATGATTTTTCCTACTATACGGTTTTGGGAAACATGCCCTCTACTCTTTTCTCTCTGCTGACAATTTTTTCTCCTTCTGTGCTCTCCAACTCTCATGAAAAACAAAATGAGACTCTAATTCCTCCCCTTGCCTTTTTGGTGTATAAATGAGGAAGCTGAATAGTTATCTAATCCAAGGGCCCAAAATGAATTAGATGGATGGATGAGATTAAATGCAGTTTTAATTCTCTCGAAAATTAATTTCACTCACCTCACTTAATTTTATCAAAAAGTCACTTTATTCTCTAAAGTGAAAATTAAAACTCATCTCAAGTTATTAATTGCAAGTGTCACTTTAATTTCCCCCTTTTAATGAATTATGAAAAAGTCACTAGGGGAACACTTTCCTAGATACAAAAATCATCACTCCCTCTTACCAAGGAAGGTGTTCAGCACCACACCCAACTTGTCTCTGAAATGGACAAACTTGCATCTTCCAAGAGACTTTGTCAGGATATATGCAACCTGCTCATCACTGGAAATGTACTGCAACTCTGCATCTTCTATCTGAACATAATCACAGATGAAATGGTATCTGATATCAATATGCTTTGACCTGTCATGAAATATAGGATTCTCAAAGAGCTAGATGCAACTATGATTGTCACAGTAAATTACTGTAGGCCTTAACTCCTGATCAAATAAATCCACCAATAACTTGTGAATCCACAGTGCTTCACAACTAGCCTGACTGAATGCCATGTACTCAACCTTAGCAGAAGTCAAAGAAATAGAATTTTGCTTGCAAATGAACCATGACACTACTTCCGAGCCCAAACTGAAACAACATCCGGAAGTGCTCTTCTGGTCTGCCACACTACCTTCCAATCTGAATCTGTGAAGCCAATCAATCTAACCCCATCTGATATCCTATAATCCATACCATAATCCACTATACGTGTAAGGTATCTCAACACATGTTTTGCGGCAACCTAGTGCACCCTCCTAGGATCCACCATGAACTGACTAAGAGTGTTCACCGCAAAACACAAATCTGGCCTAGAGTTGACCAGATCTATCAACAAACCTATGAGATAACGATATAAGGTAGGAGCCACCAACTCTCCCTCAGATTCATGAAGCTTCTTCCAATTGATGACCATAGGTGTAGGCATCAATCTGTGATCCTCCATCCGAAATATTCTCAGAATATCTACTGCATACTTTCTCTTCCCTGGGAATATGACCAGGCTCCTTCCAAACCTCCAATCCCAAAAAATAATGCATCAACCCAGTGGCAGTCATCTCATACTCTAAAGCAAGATCTATCTTACAAACTGTAATAGGTCTCTCCTCACCTGTGATAAACAAATCATCCACATACAACAAAAGAACGAGAGAATCATCTCTAACCATGATGAAATAGAGATTCAGATCAGCCTCACTCTTATGAAAACCCAACGATAGTAAGTAAGAGTCTATCCTAGAATACCAAGCTTGAGGAGCTTGATTCAACCCATACAAGGATTTCTTCATCCTGCACACATGAGATTCTCTCCCATGAATCTCAAAGCCCTTTGGCTACTCCACATAAACCTCCTCATGTATGATTCCATCGAGAAATGCAGTCTTCACATCCATTTGATGGATCTTCCAACCCATTTTTGCAGCAATGGAAATCAATGATCTGATAGAAGTATAACAAGCAACCGGTGCAAAGGTCTCATCATAATCAACTCCCTCTACCTATGAAAACCCTTGCGCCACAAACTGAGCCTTGTATTTCTCCACACTGTTATCTGCAGCATGCTTTACCTTGTAAAGCCATTGATAAGTCACCACTGACTTCCCCTCAGGTCTTGGAACAATCTCCCAAACATCGTTCTTCATGATGGACATGTGATCTTCCATAATGGAATCTCACCAAACATGATGCTGAGAGGCCTCCTCAAAAGTAGATGGCTCTGAATCATGAATACTAGCAACCATGTCCATACCCAACCTATCTAGCATCACTATAGTCCTCACTGGCTCCTTGTGCATTCCAAACTCCTTAGCTTCCTTTAGGGTCTATCGAAGCCATTTAGGCTTATTCTTCCCTGAAGGTTACTCCCAAACTGGTATGTCATCATCTGAGCAACTCCCAGAAGTAGAAGACCCAGAAATATGTGTACCAGGAGCTGGTGAACAAACAACTGGTGAAATCTGTGATCCGATAGCTCTGTATGGTGAATCTGTGACCTAAGAACCAAAAACTATATCTGAAGACCCATTGGTTGAACCATTGAACCTGAAGAACCTATGCCCGTACTCTGTGTTTCAGTAACCCTGTAAACCTATGAACCTGTCACCTATATTGAAGGTACCTGTGAAGCTACCTAAGGTGTGGGAACCTGCTGCTCTCCTTGCACTGACTCTATGTTTTTTTTGAAGGCCCACTCCTCCTCAAATATCATTTCCTGCCTCACAACAACATTCCTTAGAGCAGGAAGATAAATGCAGAAGACCTCCAAAGTCTCATCATACCCCACAAAGATGCCTCTCTATCCTGTGGGTTCAAGATTTGTCCTCTTCTCAGAAGAGACATGTTAAAAAGTTAGGAAACCAAATATATGAAAATGACTCACCTCAGGCTTCTTTCCTGTGAAAATATCCTCATGAGTCTTGTTCCCCAAGGCACAATGGGGACTCCTGTTTTGAAGGTAAAAAACTGTACTACATGCCTCTATCCAAAGAAAGAAAGGAAGTGACTGATCATGTAACATGGCTCTTGTTGCTCCAACAAGAGATCGGTTCTTCTTTCTTCCACTCCATTCTGTTCAGGAGTGTATGGTACTATCAACTGTCTCCAAATGACCTCCTGATTACAATACTCATTGAACTCCTTGGAGGTATACTCACCCCCATTACCTGATCTGAGTGCCTGAATCCTTCTCCCAATCTGGTTCTCCACAAGAGCTTTGAACTCTTGAAACCTCTGTGAGACCTCCTCAGATTTCTTTCTCCTTAGGAAGTAGATCCAGGTCTCTGTGGAATGGTCATCGATGAATGTCACACAATACTCAAAACCTCTCATAGAAATAGATGACATAGGAACACACAAGTCATAATGTATTAAATCAAGTACACTTGCCGACCTACCATTACTGCTCGTAAAAACAGTCTTGGTGTGCTTTCCCAAAGCACACCCCTTGCATACATCACTATGCTCAATGCTAAACTCAAACAAAACCTGTAACCATGTACCTCAACATCCTCAAAGTTGGATGATGGAGATGAGCCATCTTCCTATGCCATAGCTCACAAACCTCATTGTCGCTGCTATGTGTCAAAGCATGCCGGTGCTGAAACAAGAGCTTGTACAACTTCCCACATCTGAATCCAATGGTGTAAGAGGTGGATGGTCCTGCTGTCTTGGGGAATACGTGCACATGTCCATCTAGGAAGGACACCCCAAGACCCCTATCCTCGATCATGGAAACAGATATCAAGTTCTTCTACAGCCCAGGTACAAACAATACATCCCTCAAAGTCATGGGACTCATGGACTCTCTTGAAAATATAAAGGTCCCATGCCCAACAACTTTTCCAATGGTGTCATCCCCCAACACGACCTCCACACCTATCCATGCCTTTGAAAGCTCGAAGAACATCTATCGGGCACCTGTCATATGGATCAAAGCTCCACTGTCAATATACCATGTGCTAGTGGTGTATGCACTGAAAGAATGGCCAATTAAAAAAGAATACTCCCTCTCAATATCAATGTCTTCACTGGTAATGATGGATTTTCTCTCTCTATCAACATGCCTAGCATAGCGAGAAAACTCTTTCTCAAATCTAGCTGTAAACTCCTCAACCTCTATTGAAGTTGTTGTATGTTGTTACTTCTTCTTCTTCTTTTGCGGGCACTATCTAGCATATTGCCCAAGCTTCTAACAATCAAAGCACTTTACAATGCTCAAGTCCTTCTTATGCCCATCCTGCTACTTAACCCCACCCTTCTTGGGGCCCTTCTTGAACTTCTTCTTTCCCTTGGCAGTCAAAGCCACATTCTACTCATCCTCCCTACTAGTACAAGAGCTACCCTGCACAAGACATCTCTGGGTGTCCTCCTAAAAAAAATCAGCCCAAATCATGTCCTAAGAAGGCAAGTTCTCCCTGGCTACTATAGCCTCCGCAAAAACAACCCAAGGATTTGCAACCCCATTCAAAGTTGTCTGCACTAGCTCAGAACCAGGAACAATCTCACTGCGGCAAGCTCATATGTCACTTGAGAGATCCTAGTAAGCTAGGGAATCACTCCCTTAGCTTTGGCCATCTTGATACTCTTCAATTTCTCTCTCAAAACCATTTTCCTATTTTCATTTGAGCTTTGAAACAAGCTGGTCAAAGCATCCCACATCTGATATGTGTGGGTTTTACTAGAAATGTGTGGGATCACATGATATTCAACTGCATCTAGAATGATCCTTCTAGCCTTAATTCCCTTCTTGTTGAACTTTATAAGCGCTTGTGCATCGGTGGAAGTGGGAACAACAATAGGATTTGTTGTTTTATTGTTAACCACTTCATCACATAACTCGTTTTCCTCCAATATAAGCACTAGTCTAGCTTTCCATGGGACAAAATTCCCAGCCCCATCAGGCCTATCCTCCAACCTAAGTCTTGTTGCCATTTTCACTGCAAAGTTCAAGTCTCAACAAGGTGTTTTCCACTGACAAAAGAAATCACTTACAGTCTGAAATTTTTCCCTGTGTAAAATTATGTTCTTTCTCTAACAATGCTCTGATACCAAGTAAAATTTCCAGCATTCTCCCAACCCGATTTCAACAACCATTTTCATCATAATTTAATGCCCAACCCAATTTACTCTCAGCTGCAAATTACGTCATTTCTCATAAACAATTTATGACTGAAACACAAGAAGAATTTTACTACTTTTAATAAGCTGCAATTAAAAAACAATAATCAGACTCAAAAATATTTGGTCAAATGACCCAAGCAAAACCCCAACCTCCAAGGAAAACCTATTCTAGAGAGAGAGAATTTTATTTTTTGCAATAAAATCAAAGTACAGCGAAAAACAAAGATAAAATGATGTCAACCACAATGCTCAACAAATTGACTGAATTCAGAAATTTTACAGTCAAAATTTCTGCCAATTAGCTGCCTCGAAAACCATGCCAAACTTACTATACAAATTGCCTTGATTTTCATGCCCATTGTTGTATTGTACGGATTGCCTTAATTTTTCATGCCACTGTACGGAATGCCCATAAATTTCCATGGGAAACATACTCTACAGAAATGTAATTTCTGCTACTATATGGTCTTGGGAAATGTGCCCTCTGCTCTTTTCTCTCTGCTTGCATTTTTTTCTCCTTCTGTGCTCTCCAACTCTCATGAAAAACAGAATGAGACTCTAATGCCTTCCTTTACCTTTTTGGTGTCTAAATGAGGAAGTTGAATAGTCATCTAATCCAATGGCCCAAAATGAATTAGATAGAAGGACGAGATTAAATGCACTTTTAATTCTCTCCAAAGTTAATTTCACTCACCTAACTTAAATTTATCAAAAGGTCACTTTATTCTCTAAAGTGAAAATTAAAACCCATCTCAAGTTATTAATTGCAAGGGTCACTTTAATTTCCTCTTTTAATGACTTAGGAAAAATTCACTAGGGGAACACTTTCCTAGGTATAAAAATCAACATTGAACTTCCTCTAGCTCAGATAAATGCCAGGATCCAATTCATGAAGTATCATGCCTTGATTTGCAAATTTATCGGACTGTGGCCAACTAAAAGAGCCCGAATGGGATGGAACGCGTCAAAATGGAAAGCCAAAGCGCATTTTGATATCCAACTCGACTCCAAGGGTTTCTTCACTGCCATATTCTCCAAGATTGAAGATAAGGACAAGGTCATGGATGAAGGCTTATATTTCTTCAACTCGGTAGGCTTAATTTTTTGTAACTAGGTGGAGAGATCTAACCCAGATGCAGAAATTTTTTGATGGGCTCTAGTATGGGTCCACTTGTATTCGCTCCCATAAGACTACTAAGATGAAGAAACTCTTCAAGAAAATGGTAATTCACTAGGAGAGTTTGTCAAAATCACAAATCAAACCAAAGCAAGGAAGTACACCTCTTATGCAAGAATCTACATCTACATGCACATAGGAACAACATTGCCGGACACGATTTGTCTAGTGCATGAGGATCCAGAACAAATTCAAACCATTGACTACGAGCACATCCCCTTCAGATGTTGAATGTGCCATGAACAAGGGAACTTATCTAGAGATTTCCCACTAGTCAAGCAAGCCCAAGACTCCATCAAAATGCAAGATACAGATGAGGATGGCTTCACCAAAGTTCCCTCTCTACGACGCTAGAACTGTAAGAAACCCACGGTTAGTAAAGTGATAGCAAACCCCACTAGAAAAAAAATTGATATACTTACAAATAAACCGGAGAATCCAGCGAATCTATAGGAATACGACCAACCAACGACCAAAAAGAAACATACAAACCTTGACAATGATTGAAATCTATATCTTCAAGTGCCTTCCTTCACCAGGGAAGTTACCCCCCCTAGGGGGCTCCATTAGTTGCCGAAAACCTAGATCCAGGTGTTGTAATGGATGAAGACATGAACAATTTGGAACTAAGAGATCTAGATCTCTTAGTCCAAGAATAAGCTTGTTTCCACAAACCCTTCCATGCTATTTCAACTTCTTAAAGATACTCTATCCAAGGCCAAAGCTAAATCCAAACTAGGCATCCAGAACCTCTCTCAAAAATATTAAAAGAAGATAGCCAGAGATCCTAAGAAAAAAGGAAGGAAAACAAATCTCCAATGCCTAAACATGATAGGCATCAAGTTAGTGGAATCCTATGTTGTTGGGAGTGGGGAGTGAGAGCGGAGCAAAAAGCGAAATTTTCAAAAGCTCCCATTTTGGGAGCGTTTCGGGATTTTTTTTGTATAGTATGTATTTTAATATATTTTGATTGATTTATATCTAAAAAATGTGTAGGATGTTGAATTAGCTATAGAATACATGGATTAAACCATATAACATCAATCATCTAGTATTTATAACTTATAACAATATCATCAAATAATCAACCATAAAAATTTTTGTAGGAGCTTGGCAAAGAAGGGAGGTCCCATAACATTGTCATTAAATGATCAACCTAGTATAGGAAAGGAAGGGAGCGCCTTGGGAGCATGCTCCCAAAATTGGGAGCATTTTGGGAGCGAGCTTCGAGAGCGCAAACAAGGGGGTGGGGAGAGCTCCCACACAACATAGGTGGAATTAGGGCAATACGCCTAGCTTACAAAGTTCTTCTCCTCAAACATTCCCAATTCTCAATGAAGATCATCTCCTGGAACGTAAGAGGTATCAACGAGATTTTGAAACATAGAATGATACACAGAAATATTCTCCCAGAAAAACCATCAATGATCCTTATTCAAGAAACCAAATGCAGCAGCACCAATCTGAAAACCCTCATCGTGCACATCTGGAAGGTCGACCATGCAGTTGCAGTGGATGGTAATGGAACTTCAGGAGGCCTCACACTCATTTGGAGGCCTCAAGAGGTGAATCTTGATGGCTTTCTTGTATCTAGGAATTCAATCTCATCTTCCTTTAAACTTACAGGAACTAATCTCTGTGAGCGCATCTCAAACATTTATGGACCTCAATCTTTCAAGCAAAATCCAATCTCCTGGACTACCTTAATTGGTATAGAAACACCTTTCCCAGACAACCTTGGATTCTCACAGGGGACTTTAACATGATCACCACTCTTCAGGAAAAGAAGGGGTGACACATGGTTCTTACTCAAGAAGATATTAGATTCAAATCCCTCATAGAGGCTAGCAACTTGGTGGATGCCGAAACAACTAATGGCAATATTCACTTGGAAAAATAGATACAGGGGAGCCAATCAAAATCCCTCCCGTCTTGATTTTTTTTGGTCTCGAAAGATTTGATAGAGTCTGGTGTAGATCTAATAGCATATGTTCTTCCTATAGCGGGATCTTATCACTGGGCCATCAGTCTACCCTGGCACAGTGAGAAAACCACCTTTCAAATTTGAAATGTTTTGGCTCACTCACCCTAATTTCAATGACACTGTCAAAAATTGGTGGGCAAGCTTTAACTTCATAGGGTACTCCAAAATGTATGTGCTACAACAAAATCTCAAGAGTCTAAAACAAAATCTAAATAACTAGAACAAGAGCACTTTCAACAACATTTTCACCACCAAATCCTCCTCAGATCAAGACATGGAATCACCTCAGCAACAAATAATTACAGAGGGGCGCACTAAGGAGAGGAACAAGAAGGAATCTGAACTTCAAGCACAAATAGAAAAATGGTGAAAACAGAAGGAGATCCGATGGAAACAAAAATATAGGATCAACTAGATCAAAGATGGAGAACGTAATACAACCTTCTTTCATCGCTCCACTCTACAACACATAATGCATAACAAGATCATCTCTTTAAAGAAGGAGGATGGCACAAAGGTAGAAACTCACAAAGAGATTGAGAAAGAACTGATCAACTTCTACAAGAACCTTCTCACCAAAGACATGCCTGACAGGACTAATACTATAGATCAGGTAGTCAATCATATCCCTTCTCTCATAACCAATGAGCACAATGCAAATCTAATGAGGCCCATAACCATTCTAGAGGTGGAAGAAGTCATTCATCAGATGGCTGAGGGAAAAGATCAAGGTCCTAATGACTTCACCATCAATTTCCATCATAGTTGGGGGATTCTCAAAGAATAAATTATGGGAAATTGTGGAGGAAACACACAGAAAACAATGGGTCCTTCCAACACTCAACGCTACATTCCTCACACTAATACCGAAGGAGGAAAACATTTCTTCCCAAAGTAAGTACAGACCTATTGCTCTCTGTAATGTCATCTGCAAAATTATATCTAAAGTCATTGCTAACCATTTAAAACCTCTTCTTCCCTTCCTCATTTCTCCTGAAAAAACTGGTTATGTGGAGGGGAGGCAAATCCTTGACGACATTATCCTTTCCCATGAATTCATGTACTCTCTCCAGAAAACCAAAAGACCTAGCATGCTCCTCAAGCTCGACCATTTAAAAGCCTTTGATAAGCTCAGTAAGGACTAAATAAAGCATGTTTTCCTTACCTTTGGATTTACACCGTCTTGGACTAACTAGGTCCTTTCCTTGATTTCCACTCCTTTTTATCTATTCTAGTCAGTGGAACGCCTTCATCTACCTTTTCCCCCTCCAAGGGAATTCAATAGAGAGACCCCCTCTCTCGCTTTCTCTTTATCCTTATGCTGAAGAATTGGGGCGTATGTTTAAAGCAGACTACTCCAGAGGACTTTTAAAAGGCCTATGCCTTCATGTAAACCTCCCCTCACACATCAACAATTTGTCGATGATAACCTCCTCATGGGACACCCCTCTATTCAAGAAGATCAAACCCTTCACCGCATTTTAAAAGTCTTCTTTGAAGCCTCAGGGACCACTATCAACCTTGATAAATCCCACATTTTTTCTTCAATACCCTTGTTATCACTTAGAGGAATGTTTCCTGTATCCTAGGCTTTAGTATCACGGTTCCACCCTCCAAATACCTGGGTGCCCCCTTAACATATACCGCCATTAAGAACTCATCGTGGCATGAGCTTGTGGACGAATTAGAAAGAAAGATTACCTCCTAGAATTTTAGAATGCTAATCCTCATTGGGTGGTTGGTCCTCATCAAATCAGTGCTATAAGAAATGCCTCCTTATCTATTTTAAGTTCTCGCTGCATAAAAGCCATCATAAATCTACAACGCACTTTTATGTGGGGAGGGGAAAAAAACCACTCCAAATGATCCCTAGTCAAGTGGGATATGGTATGTAATCTTAAGTTTGAGGGAGGTTTAGGTTTAAGAGACCTTGCCAAAAGTAATGAAATTCTAAGTGCCAAATCTTGGTGGAATTGGACTATGAAGAATTCAAAACTATGGGCCCAGCTCTGGAATAGAAAATATGCCCCAACTGGGACCCATAGGACATCATTAGGTACAATCTTCCAACTCGGGGCTCTCTCATTTGGAATGCCGCTAACTCACAAAAATATTTAATTCAACAACACAACTTTTGGGAGATTCGAAATGGGGCCTCTGCCAATTTTTGCACGGACTCCTAGCAACAACTTCCCATCACGAGACGACTCATCCACTACCCTCAAATTGAGAATGCCATTCACAATTCAGGAAGCATTCTCATTAGATATTGTTTGATAGAAAATATTCAGCACGATTATAGGACTTGGAAGAATCCAAGGATCTAGGGAATACCAATCCATCATGAGGTTATTGACAGTATATAATAGGTTTTGCAGCAGTGCAAAATTAGATGTCAGCTAGATCCAGACATATTGAGATGGGGATACAAGCTGAAAGGTTCCTTCATAGTCAAAGAGGCCTATAACCTACACACTCAAACTACGGATGAACCCAAAGATCCCATTTGGAACAAAATATGGAACATGAAAACTTGGCCCAAGATCACCACCTTTTTATGGTTGGTTATTCACAAACGCTTCCTCACCTGGGACAATCTAATTAAACGTAGTTTCACTGGCCCCTCTAAGTGTGCTTTATGCAGTAACCATGAAGAAACTATGGACCACTTATTAGACGCTTGTCCTTTTTCCAACAACCTCTGGGATAGAATAACTCATTTCTGTGAGAAAACAAACCGGGTGAGTGGAAATATTGTCTAAACCTTTAAAAATTGGAAGGATAAACCCTATCAAAGCAATATTCTCAATTATTTGTGGACTCTAATCCTTGGGTTCATGGTTTGGGAACTTTGGAAGGAAAGAAATCAATGGATATTTGTAGACAAGTCAAGAACGAAAAAAACTTTTTGGATCAATTGCAAAGCCCACATACTCAAAACACTTTATCTATCAACATGGGAGGAACAAGATTTCAAGACCACGCAAGATGAAGATATCATCTTGCTGAATTGGGGTATAACTCCTCGACTTCAACCTTCTCAACCTCCCTCGACTAAGCTCTTTCAAATTGCAAGTCCAAAAGGATTTTTCAAAATGAATTTTGATGGAGTCTCAAAGGAAAACCCAGTGTAATGATCCAAATCAGTTCCAATTGATCATTAACTCCTTTGCACAAGAAATTTTCAAAACAAGCTAATAGGCAAGAAATTTCTGGTTGAATGAGTGAGCAAAAAGGCAATTTAGGAGGATCAACAAAGTAGGAAATGATCATGAATGTTCAGGTTCCTACCCACAATGTGTTGGGTCCTTCTAGATTTCAAACATCAGCCAGGCTGAAGTCTAATTCTAGGCTCCTAGGAGTCCCAACATATGCAAACTAAAACCTTCAAAGTTCACTCTCCAATAACCACTGGTGAAAGGATTTGACATAAAGAGACTTGCAAAACTCTGATATGATGTTATTACTTAGCAATAAATGGATTTTGCGGGATTGTAGCAGAATTGGGAAGCTCTGGGGTTCGCACTAATAAACTAGTTTTGTGGACAACTCAATGGAATTGAATTCTAGACTTTCCAAACAACAAGAGATCTCCACGAATTCTTGGTTTTAATCATAAAACACTTAGATTAGTGTGTTAAGAGCCTATCAGAACAATAATAAAGTAAATTCGTGACATTGAGGCTGATTTATGATTGAAACAATAAAACTAGTCAAAATTGATTATTGCATGTAAATCTAGATGGACTCTTGAAGGAGCACGAAGAGGAGCTCTTGGATAAGGTCGTGCAAACTACTGTGAAAAAGGTTGCAATACCGTTGGATGTGGCAAAATATCCAACCGGTCTCGGGGAAAAATTACAAGATTTTGGAAGGACGCTCCTATTGCAGCACAAGGAGCACACGTGGAGGTCAAGGTTGTGGGGATTGTGGGCATCAGTGGAATTGGAAAAGCGACGCTTGCCAAAAGAATTTTTCAATCGTGAGAGGTCAGATTACAATGGGTTCTGCTTTCTATTTGATGTGAGCCTAATGCAATTAGAATCACGAATGTCTCTAAATAATTTAGAGAGCAAGCTCATTAAGGACTTGAAGGATAGAGATATCAAAATTGAGAGATGGGAAGAAGGTGTAGAGGTACTAAAAAAAGAGTCTGTCAGCTTGTGAGGCACTCATAATAGTAGATGATGTAGCTCATGTGGATCAAGTGGATGCTTTCTTGCCAATTAAGCATGTCGTTCACCCGAAGAGTTTGATTATGGTTACGGCTAGGTTCAAACATATCCTTAGAAGTGAAGGAATTGCATAGTCGTCAATATATCGGTTACCAGGCTTCAACATTGCACACTCGCAAGAGCTTTTCTGCTCGCATGTATTTTTTTCAGCCACATCCATTACCTGAATTTGAAGATCTTGTGCATCGATTTTTAAAGGCATGTCGTGGTTTGCCTCTATCATTGAAAGTATTTGGGGCGCTTGTTTGTGGACACGACAAGCCTTACTGGTAGGAACAATTGAATGGTCTTCACCAAACATTACCAGCATAAATAGAAAAGAGCCTTAAAATTAGTTACCACTCGCTTAATCATCTGGCGCAGCAAATATTTTAAGATATTGCATGTTTTTCCATAGGAAAAGACAGGGATACGTGGGTAAGAATATGGAGCAGGTCAAGATGAAAATGTATTTTAGGGCTTCAAAATTTGCTGAACAAATGTCTTGTTGAGGTCGGCAATGAAAATATAATAAGACATATTACAGATTGTTCAGAGTTGTTGCCGCATCCTCTTTGGAAACCCATAAAGAACTTTGATCATCTTCATGAGTTGTTCCCGCAATCAATTTCTGTAAATGTTTTCGCTATCTTGAATCTGTAAACAATTATTCCGAGTAATCCCCCGCACACTATGCTAATAAATGTTTAATTGAATTTTCAAAGTACAAACAGATGATAACAGAAGTATGCGGGTTTATGATGGCACCTTGGTACACCCTTATTGAGGACGAGGAGGAGGAATTATTCCACTTAGAATCAAAATTGCCATTGAATACAAGTTTCCGTCAAGAAGTGTTTGGTATCAGGAAATTGCAACTTCGTGAAGCTGAAGGCGACTTTGAAAGCATATTGACTTTGGTGCGACCACCAAAACTCATATGGCTCCGTTGGAATGTGTCGGTCTACTCATCCCTGCCTTCGTGGATTCCAGTGCACGATTTAAGAGTTCTAGAAGTGTTCAGTTCAGAATTGAAAAGATTGTGGCAATGTCAATCTTAGGTATGTAACTAGACATATAAGCAACAATTTGAAGAGGACCATAATCCTCGAATCTTTCATATTTCATATAACTGAAACGTTAACATTACAGGCACCTCTGCAATTGCGGGAATTAAATATTGAAGCTCCACTTCCCGAATTACCGAAGTCACTAAGTCCATTGAAGCATCCGGAAAAGATTGTACTGGATTGCCCGGGATTATCCACATATCCATATCTAGCAATGATACCAGAAGAATTTTGTTATTTGAGCTCCTTTAAATATGTAATGCCCTCACTGAACAAAACTGAATCCTTGGATCACCAGATCATAGTGGGAAGATGTAATTGGACTTGCCTGACAAGCAACAAAAATGCTCTTACTCCGTGCAGCAGATGTGCTGCTGGGCTTACCCTGCCCTGCTGGATCACCAGATCATAGTGGAAAGATGTAATTGGACTTGCCTGACAAGCAACAAAAATGCTCTTACTCCGTGCAGCAGATGTGCTGCTGGGCTTACCCTGCCCTGCTGCACAGTGCTGCTATTGGTCATATTTGACAGGATTTCTGGTAGGATGATAATTGGATTCTCTCCATTTGTTCTGTAGCTCTTCCATGCACTCCTTTAATCCTTTCTGTTCCCGAATGATGTAAAGTATGATGCTAACAGTGTCTGCTCCCCGACGGACTTCTGAAAATTGGCCAATATCATAGTTCCAACGTTGGAGATTGTCATGTCCCCGGTTTCGACCCCGTTTTCATGATGTGTAAAATGTAATTAATCATGGTGAGGAGCTCAAGGCAAAAGCCCCACCATCGATTTGACTGTGTATGTTTTGGCAATGGGGATAATTGCGGATGGTATGTCGTGCTATCCAGCAAATTTTAATTCGGCATCATGTAAACCCGCACATCAATTAAAATAAACCACAACCAGCTATGGCAGTGCAACGTTTAATGAAAAGGGCATGGTTCCAAAGGATAAGGGATGGGGGATGTCAAACCTTGGTTATGGGAAAAACCCATGTTTTATTGCCTTATTGTTTTGCCACCTTTGTTGTTTGTCAACCTCTTTAATGCTTCAGCTGGTGGTTGGGGGAGTTATTGCTGAAGTGGTGGTGGTTGTGGCAGGCTGTCAGCCTT
>LPNX011099201.1:87013-119294 GCA_001517045.1 Pseudotsuga menziesii
CCACCAATCATTTTTCTATCAACAAGTGAATCTTTTGTGTTTCTATCAACAAGTGAATCTTTTGTGGCTGGCATTTCTTAACATCTAATGATGGGTTTCCCAATAACTGCCATGATATCCTGAGAAAAACGATTTATGAGCCACCCATACCCACCAATCATTTTTCTATCAATTTGTGAATCTTTTGTGTTGGGCCCAATGGTTAAGAGCTTGTGTTATCTTCGAGGAGGTCACAGGTTCAAAACCGGCGGGGGTAGAGAAGCCTATTTAGCCCCTTGTGACAAGGCTCGAAGGGTAGGCGACCCCTGGGATAGAGGTTCACTCCAGGTAATTTCCTCACGACGTCTCGGCCCCTGCTGAGTCACAAGTTTCTGCTATATCTGGCTTGCGGGCTGTTGGATATACCCTTGGGAGGTTGCTGTGCCCATGGCTAAAAAAAAAAAAAAAACATCTAATGATAGGTTTCCCAATAACTGCCATAATATCCCGAGAAACATGATCTATAAGCCACCCATACCCACCAATCATTTTTGTGAATCTTTTGTGTATGAATCCGTTGTAAACTTGATTTGAGTCTCCCATACTCACCAATCATTTTTATATTAGCCTCTACCTCCTTCGTTTGCATGAATTGGTTGAAATTGAACCAACGAAGGATCAAATTTGAAGGATGGGGTCCTATTTCACTTTGAAGGGTTATGATATATTGAACCAACATGTTAAGATAAATCATTCATTTCATTTGAAAATGTAATAATACATTAAAATTTTATTGCATATTTTAATTAAAATTTTATTGCATATTTTAATAATTAAAATTTACATTGTTTTATTTTATAGTTTTTAATAATTGATGTCTAAAACTCAAATAAACAAAAAAAGGTGTATAAAAAAACTTTCAAAAACATAAAAAATAACAATATGCAGAAATAAGTGTATAAACATTTATAACCAATAGAGATTGAATCATTAAGTAATAAGACTTCTAACAGAAAAATCAAGGTTGAATGAAAATGAATTACAACCAATACAATGTTTAATAAACATAAAAATCGATAAATACAAAAGAGAAAGAAAAAATAAATCTAAAAAAATACTCATGATTATCAAAACTAATATCTTCAATCACTTTAAAAACAGACTTCACTCAGTTCCAAGAAGAAGCAAATAATCCCAGAATAGGGTAATAAACATAAAAATAGATAAATACAAAAGAAAGAGACAGAATAAATCTAAAAAAATACTGATGATTATCAAAACTAATATCTTGAATCACCTTAAAAACAGACTTCACTCAGTTCCAAGAAGAAGCAAATAATCCCAGAATAGGGTGATATCTAGGCAAGGTAACTAATTTCATGGTGAGGTGATAGGTGAAAGGCTGGGGGAGGAGCTCGAGGTACGAGCGATATCATTTCTTGTCCATTATGTGCAATAATATGCACCAGTTACAGATCTACCACCCCCTCATGGTTAATGCCAATGTGAAGCTCATAAACAAGGAAGATCGGGCGATTAATGGCACGAGATCGAGGTCATAAACAACCTCCTAAGCATCATTTACCCATCTCTGAAGGTTTTCCCTCTGCAATGAGAGGAGGAAGATAAGTGCAGAACCCATTGGTCGTAAGTGTGGTTATCTTAGTCATGGTGGAGAAGTTGCGGGCTTCCAGCCATTATGGGGGCCACTAGAGAGGCTGCACAGTGGGCTTATATGGTGGTGCAATGGTCGGTTTTCTAGTCGATATGATAGATGCCCAATATGGAATTCGAAATGAAGCCTGGGTGAAAACTCAGGACTTGGCTCTACGAGTTCAAGGTATCATAATGGTGTGATGATATTGCAGAGGTGATGAACATTCCTCTCCAACACTTTGAAGTCGGGGCAGAGACAATGAACGCATTCTCAAACTTGGAATCTCCTCCTCCTGATATATTCGACACAAATCCCAGTGCAGTAATGGTGGCCTGGAAAAGGAAGTGGGGGATATATCGAGTGCAACGACGGAGTTGAAATATGAAACCGGCATGGACGAGAAGAAGCAGTCAAACAAGGATGTGAAGCATGATATTGACGCTTCTGAAGGGAAAAGGCCAGATGCGAATGAGAATCCTCCACAGCGACGTCCGCGTCTATACATGAGAAACCCCAACAATGACCTGTAGTGTGTACCTCCTAGCTCAGACGACCTATAATGCAAGGCAACTCTTTACTCCTTTTTGTTTTATTAGTTTATTTTCTGAAGGTTCTAGACTATCTGTCTGCAAATCTTAAAGATGGGTTCGATTGGTTCACCGTTCCTTTTTTATAGACATATAGTGACAAAAAGTAAGCACTATTTATGTAGCCTAATAAGGTAGTTTTGAGTTAGTTTCCTTCCGTAGAATACATCAAATCTGTCGAGGTGCAAACCTCTTCTTAGATATCCATTGATTTGATTCAAACCAAAAGACACATATTTTTATTTAAGGTCTACATATAATTTTATTATTATTAATATTTAATATTATTTATGGCCGCCATATAATATTTTTTATTTTGTTAAGAACGAACATTGCATCCTTTCCCCACACATGGTTTTAAAACCATATGCAAGGCCCTCCTACAATCATGGGTTGTTTAGGAGGCCTTGCACATAGCCTCCTAAACCATGTACAATAAAACCATGAGTTGTTTAGAATGCCTTGCACATGGTTTTAAAACCATGTGCACATAGTTTTAAAACCATGTGCAAGGCCAACATTGTTTTGTGTTTTTTTTTACCCACATATGTTTTTACGGATAATTAAATTTTTACTTTTTTATTGTTTTGTTAGGTAGGAAGATTACAACATCTCCCCCATATTACATTGTTTTTGTGGCCGACATTTATTTGGCCTGTTAGAAAATTTATTTTTTTATTAATAAAAATAACTTTACTAAAGTGATATTATTTTTTATTTTGTGTTACAAAATCTCCCACATAATATTCACTATCACTATTATTTTTTGCCGACAAGTTATAAACGTTACAAGATCTCTCCCATAATATTCATTATCACTATTATTTTTTGCCGACATGTTACAAAAGTTAGTAAAGTTACATCACGTTACAAGATCTCCCCCATACTGGGCTGTAGAGCACCTCTCAGCGCAACTAGGTGAATAATTGAATCCCTATGGCCCCATGAGTATTCGTACTTTTAAATTTTGTAGGATGCAATATAATGTTTTAACTTATAAAAAAAACACATAAAACTTTAAAATAACACAACAAAAGACTATTTTGACATTGCATATATCTAAAAACTTATTCACTCCCAGGAACAACCCAAGAAATATTAAGCTCCACTAAGAAAAGTCATCCCTTTATATATGCTTATGGCCACTCAACGATGCAAACCGGAGGAGATTCATACTTGATCCGAATTTCAGGGGGAATGTGGTCTAACTACATTTATCTTATTTTATTCAATTATTCAGTTATTGGTGCTCACTGTCTTTCTGAGTATGGTTTGAGAGGTGAGGCTCAAAGAACCCTCTTTGAGCCTCACCCCTCCATGTCATATATTTACTCTATGTTTCTCTATGTTATTCTATGCATCAAATGATAACAATTTGCATGTTTACTCCCCTCCTCTCTCGTCATCCAAGCCTTCCGTGTCTTAGCCCCCAAGATCCGGATCAATACTCGCCTAGAGGAAATAATCATTATGGGTAATGTATTTTTCTATCTCTAGTGTCAATGTGCACTTTAGCAGATGAGTGGTGGATCGGTGGTGTTGGAATGAATATGTCCTTCATTTTCTTAGGTGGAGCACCTAGAGTCTAAAGAGGGTATGATATACCCTATGAATGAACAGGGAAAATAATGGTGGGAGTATTCTAAGCATAGGTCAATGGTGACGGTGGAAACAACCTGAGCAAGGGTCAAACTTGATAGTGGAAGCATCTTGAGCAAGGGTCGAGAGTTACTCTGGTTCGAACTTGTGATTTTGATAGGAATGGTTTAAGATACCTCTTCCCTCCACATCCTAATTCGCAAGCCAAATGACTAGCTTAGTCAATAATGATTATTGCAAACGTTGATAGTTATATCCATTCATAAGGCAAGCTTTTTTCCTATGATTTTTTGGTGCTTTTGAGAAATACATTGATCTTCGTGTAAATACTAGCAAAGCCATTTGAGGAAGATGGATGAACTTTTCTGGTTGAGTCTCCTTATTAACCATTCACAAAACTAGCAAAAGTGGAAGTGACCCACCATCTCGCTTACGATCATGAATCTCCATGAATCACTTCTTAACGACGAAATAAATATTGATCGAAAAGTGATCAAGAGACTTGCTCCAACAAGAGACTTGGTACTTGTGTTTGTTCTCCTACATGACCATCTCACTCTATTGAGTATCAATTGAATCCTAGAACTACCTATTCCCTAGCATGAGCTCTCTCCCCTATCAAATTACCATAACTCTAACATGTACTAAAACACAAAACAAGGTATAAATATGAAACTGAAATATGCTAGAGACTTGATGGTGATGGTGGAAGTAGGTGCAGCCTAAGGAGGACAAACGAGTTTGGAAATTGGAATAATGATAAACAAAAGTTTAAAGTTTAAATCCAATTAAGTTCTAAACTTTCAACTTTCACAGTCACATTTCCAAAATCCAATAAGCATTTGCCGCAATTCCAAATCTATTTTCATAATCACATTTCCAAATTCCAATAACCATTTGATTAGCCACAATTCTGAATCTAGATTCTCTAATTCCAATCACTCAATTGCATAGATTATTAACCAATGCAAAATATGATGAATCAATTCTAATTCCAATTTATGATCATTCGTTGCACAATTTAATTCCAGATTATGTGAATGCATTTTCTATTAATACATTACTTATTCACCTTACACATAGATTGGTTGGGATTTGAGAAGGAATAGTTGTCAAGATGCATTAAGTGTTTTAAGCTTGTTTATCTGCTAATTTCAATTGTGATAGCTTGTCAAAACACAACCATCATTGATGTGTTTATTTGATATTAGTTTACCAGCTTACCACAGGTGACTGTCAATTAATGTTTTATTTTCTACCAAGCTACTAGGTTACCATAGGTGATTCTCAATTAATGCTTGGCGCTTAGGGTTTCAACATGTGTCACATGGTTATAACCTTTCCATGGAAAAGAGTGGAAATTTATAGACTCCTAGCATTTATGGATCACATTTTTCAATATAATACAGATTCTCCATCAAATTTAACGTCAAAGAAAGAGATATGAAATCACCTTATTTTGAGAAATTTTCTCTTTCAAATCCCTTCATTTTGAACAAGTTTTCTAACAAAAAATTGCAACATAGATCTATACCAAAAGAGTTCTTAATTCTAACTCCAATGCGACACACACTCTCTTCTCAAAGTTTGGCAATCTTGATGTACCATTCTCTTCCATTATTCTCTTTCTATACAATCTCATTCAATTTTGCTCCAAGCCTCCAGACTTTGGGACTAGCCATAGTTGATGAAATCATGAATCCATGGCTAGTAGCGCAACCACCTTGCATTATAGCACGTATATCATCCAACAAGTGATAATTGTTGCTTATAATAAACCAGACATGGCCTTCCAAAAAATGGTTTTAGAGGATTCAAACCTTGAACAATGATAAGGTCATGGAGTAGAAATTTGAAGGCTTCGAAGGCTTGCACAATATCATGATGGCCTTCGGTCTATATTGATAAAGAAAATTTCCATATGAAAATCCAAGAAACGAGATGCTACTATCAAAGGAAGAGTAGTAATGAAAATGAAGCCATCCTATGATCTTAGGAAATAAGAATTTAAGTCTTCTTCCAAAATGTAAACATGCTTGAAAATAAGAATTAACTATTATATAATATCAATCATTTTATCAATAATAGCCTACATATGCGTAGTTAATACTAGTGTCATCTTACAGGTACTAGGAGATCCAAACCATAGAATTACAATTTTAATATATTTTATAAAATCAATACAATCCATTCCAAAGTATCATCTTGTTTTCATTTAATTTTTTTATAAAGAATTGATATTCGAATAAAAATAAATACAAAGACATCGATCTCGAGCCAAGATTCCATCCATATCTTGTTGTTTAGTCTCATTCAGTTAATAATTGAATGATATTTCACTATTGACCTTATTAAAGGATTTAGTTTGTTGCACAATTTTATCCACGTATGAATTTAGATTTGAGTTGATTGTATTCGGGTCCATAAATTATCCACGATAATGAAATTTCATTTGTGTGTTGTGGATGGGTTTGCAGTTAATTTTCAATGGCTTTGCTATAATCGATTTGGGATTGGACACTAATCGACATGGGACTGGGCACTGAGCATTCGTATGGAATAAGCTACGTAACGTAGCACTAACATTTAAACTTAATCTTAAATGTTTTAAAGTTTCATTGTGATTTAAATTTTGATAAATAATGTTGATGGAATGTGTGGTAGACCTAAGTAGGCTTCTACCTTTATTTCTACATGGTCGTCGATTCTCAACCATCTAAAAATTTGACTAGTGAAAGTCAAAGAAACCCTTCTTGAATTGCAAAGTTACAAAATAATGGTCAATTTCTTTATAGAAGGGCTTGAAGCAAATTTGTTTTTTTCATGGAAAAAATTATTGTGCCCTTCTATGAAGGGTAAAATAGGTCACGAAGGGCATTAAAGGCATCAAATTTGAATATTGGAACCAAGTCTCATATTCATGGATCTACATGGTGTATTAACTTCTCCATTGTCCCCCTGGTGTCAAGTACTAAAGGTGCTCCCTCGTATAGCCTAGACAATATTCCAAACATAAAACCAAATTGAATTATGTGGATCATCACATTTGCATTGTCCATGTGGTTCTACTTAATCTCGAAACTGTATGGTCTAATTTCAATGTTAATATCCTCTTCTCCCTCGAGATGTTTTATTTTCAAAGTTGTTTACCCTTTTAACTCTTTAATTAGTCCAAAACTCTTACCTCACCTCCTCTCCCTCCAGGTAATAAGAAATATATGATCTAATTTCAACGTTAATATCCTCTTCTACTTCCAAATGTTACTTGGAGTTAAGATAATTTGTTTGGAAGGCCTTTTTCCCTTTTAACATGTCCAAAAACTCTAACCTCATAGAATCATGGTTTTGAATCTTTTATTTTCAAATGTTACTTAGAGTTACTGTTTTTTTGGAAGGATTTTTTCCTATTTTACTTTTTAATAGGTAAAATAAAACTCTAACCTTATAAAATCATAAAATCATGGTGTTGATAATCATAAAATCATGGTGTTGATTGGTAAAATTTTATGATTATATTTTGGGTTATTATATATATATGAAATGTTGTTGCATGTTTTTTCGAGTACATTTATTAATATATATATGAAACGTTGTTGCGTGTTTTCTTGAGTATACTCATTAATTTGTTTCGCTGTCTTTTCTTTTAATTTATTAGGTTTTTATTTACTTCAAGATGGACAAGATTGGGACTTTTAAAGGAGGATACAATCAATAAAAGAGAAAAAGACATGTATATTGAAAAAAACGTTATAAATAACCAAATGAAGACAACATTATGTTCAATTTTCAATAAGACATGGTACAAGGCACTCAACAATATTGAGAATGAATGATACATATAAAAGTAAATTGAAAGAATTTGACAAATGTTCATTGCCAAATGAGATATGGATGAGATATTAGATGTTTCCAATACTAAGCATCTCTCGAATTTCTAATCGGACAATAGATGGGACATAGAGAGAAATCACATAAAGGATATATATAGTAGTGGACAAAGGATGATTTGTGTAGGTGGAGGAAAATCCTAATTTGAAGGGTTGTGGACATTGAAAGTGGGATTCTTAGAAGATGCTTATCATGGTATATCTTTGATTTATTAGTGGATAAAATCTTTGACAAGGTTATGAATTGGGTAGAAGGTAGATAGAGATCACATCGTAAAAAACAATAATCATAAATAAGAAGAAGAAATATTTCAAGGAGAAGCAAAAAAATGCAGAGTCATAGTTGGGCCTACCTTGGTTATGGGGGCATTTCCTCATGAAACTTCAGAGGGTCTTGTCATTGACCTACCCTACAACAATGTAACTACTCCACAAGGCAGTGACATCCTTGACCCTTGTAGTGGCCCATGGAGGTTTCAACAAAATGATTTTAGTATTACAAGAAGATGACCTAGATAGGGGTAATAAATAGAGGTTTGGATTGGATAATGGTTGATTGAATATAGTCATGATCATAAGGGATTTCTAATTGTAAATGAATTTAGAAGTCAATGACATAGGAGTGGACCATGGCTAGAGAAAGAGATGGTGCCATATTAAAGAGAAAGGACATTATTAAAAAGAAAACAAATCACAAAGGTATATAATAAGAGATAATTGGTTTGAACAAAGGAGACTTTGAGAAGGTTGACCACTCAAAGAAAGAGAAAAATACCAAAGAAAGGAGAAACTCTAGAAAAAAAAGAGAAGAAAATCTAGAAAGAAGAGAAACTCCAGGAAAAAAATAAGAAAGGTTAGAGGACAAATTAAGAGATAGAAAACACAAAAGTACAAAGAATATAGACACAAAGGGTGGAAAATAGTGGGTGCAGGAAATGAGAGAAAAAAAACACATGGGAAAAGATGATAAGGGACCAATAAGACCTTGAGATGAATATAAGAAAAATGGGTTCCAAGTGGAGATTAGTGAAAGAAAAGAGCAAAGAATAAATAAAGACAAAGGATGAAAGACCAACAAGGATAGGTATATGACAAGAGTTAAAAGAATAGTAGAATCCAAAAGGAAATATCAAAGGAGACAAAGGAGGTCAAAAAAAGGGAGGACCTAGAAAAGACAGAGAAAAAAAAAATCCTAAAATAAAAAGATTTAGAAAGAGCGTCTTTGGAACAGAGAAGGCTCACGTAAGGTAGAAGAAACAAAGAAATGAGATCAAAAGAAGGCTACATACACATAAAAGGAACCCAAAACTATAAATGTGGAAGGTAATGAACATAACAAAGGAATATAAGACAATGTAGATGAAAAGAGGGACTTGCACAAATAAGAACATAAGACATAAAAAATAAATATGAGCATATGATATTACAAGAACATAATTAGAGGACATGTAATTAGATATGCCACAAGCAAGGTATTTTTTAAGGATTCAAATATTATATCTCAGTATAGTATTTTACGTGATTATTTCAATTTGAAAAAAAACATACATATAGATATTTGGGCGAATATTAAATAAAAAAACCTATAATTTACTATTAACTATTGTAAATTTTGGTGACTATTACCAATCTAAACGTATTTAATGTAAAAAAGAGGATAAATTTTAAAGAGAAAATGACCAACTAATGAAATTCGACACTAAAAATACACTGGGCTCATAAGCTCATTGAATAACTAAGAGGAAAGGATGAAAACATCAAGTTTCGAGCATTGTTGGTTGAAGTAGAGACGAAAAAATTATAATGTGTGGAACATAAAGGAAAAGACAAGACAAAGCACCATATTTGTTCATAAAAGGGATTATCAGATAAGGAAGAAAAGAGAAAAGAAGAATGAGAAGCTAAGAGGTAGAGTAAAAGCAAGGAAGGCATAACAATTGGAAGACAAACAAATAAATAATAGAATAAGAAAAAAGGATCCAAAGGACTTGGAAGAAGAATTAAAACATGATAACTAAGAGAAAAACAAATGCTATGAACAAAAATTCAATGAGGATGAATCCAAAATGTAGAAAAAAATGAAAAATATTAAAAAAAAAGAAATGAAGAAGAGATAGTAATGATGAATGATAATGAAGGAAAAATTCTCAAGATAGGACAAGAACAAACTTTATGAAATGTGAGTAAGAGAAAACAACAACAACAAAGTACACACAAACACAAGCAATTAAAGGAAATGAAAGAAGATAAAAAAATGGAAAAAACATTAATACACTAAAAATAGAAGAAAGAAGACAAAGAAATGAAGATGACACATGTTGAAGAAAATAAGTCAAAGAGGACAACAATGGAAGATTATAAGCAAAGGGGAAGAAAAAAGAATTACAGGAGACACAAGGAGAAGAAAAAGGACAAACGAATAATATGAAATCACAAGAAGGATACCACAAAAGTACAATACATGAGGGATTTATAATAGGACATGAAGGAAAATAAGGGATAAAAAAATACAAAATTGAATTTTTGAAAATATTTTAATTTGTTGGGATTGATTAAGATTATCAAAAATTTTGGGAGGCACTTGCAACAAATTTTGTGGATAGCTTGGAAGATTTTTGAACAATTATTTTGCAAACATAGAGAGTATAGAGATAGAGAGGGAAATAACTTTTTGAAGATGACTTTTGCAACACATTAAGGTACCTAAAAACTTTTAAGTTGGGTAGTTTAATGGGTTTAAAGACAAATTTTAAAACATTTTTTGAAGGGATATTTTCTTTATGAATTAGTAAAATTAGATGCATCTCAATGCACGTGAGACGTAATGGAATAGGAAAAGGTTACTGAGAGGAAACAAAGAAGATAAGACATAATAAAAAGGGGGAAGTAGAGAGACCAAAGGACAAGACAATGCAATAAATTTACTAAACTTTTTAATAGACTTTTGCAAGCACAAAATTGATTTAAGGATAGGTAAATGAAATACTTTTTGGTAACAAAAATTATGCAAGAGCATAGCTAGGAAGTTATCAAGCATTTAAGGTTTAAATGGGCATTTTCCCAAGTGATTAATAAGCTTGACTTGGTATTTTGATGTGTTAATGTAAACATGGAATTTTTAATGGTCTAAAGGATAAAAGTAGTTTGTGTTGTTGAGCGATTTAAGGGATAACTGTGTATGTCGGCCTTGTTGGTCATGCTAGTTTTTTCTTAGTAGTGACTGAGTTGAGTGGAGCTTGAGTGGAAAAGAGTTACTAGAAGTTAGATATCTTATGTTGGTCATTATTTTGTGAGATGCTTCAATGGGATAATATCAATGTGGACAAAGGACCCAAATTATATGTCTAAGTGGACTAGATTGGACATATGGTTATGTGATGTGATGGACATCTAAGACAAGTAAGACATAATTTTAAAGTGGGATTTCTTTTCTTGAATCTCAAAGTTTTTCTTGCAAACGAAACTGGCACAATGAACTAAATCCTCCCATCGTGTGAGATTTTGTTTCTATGATATTGTGCAAAAGGAATCACGAGGATGTTTTTTAAAGTAAAATGTGTGTAGGTGGAAGAATGTGCACTGAATGTGGTAATTTGACATTGTTCCATAAAAAAATTCTAGGATCGACTTGCTTGGGTACAAAATTCATATTTTAGAATTTTATGGAGAAGTTTGAAAATCATATTTACAAATACATGAAACACTCTCATAGTTCTAGGTAACAAGATTTTGAATTTAATCATTCTCGTTATCTATTCTAGTCAAGGACAATCTTATTAGTGGTAGACTTTGCTAAGAACTACACATTTTCTCCTCAGAATGAGACACAAAGTGATTAGTATCACTCTGACCAAGTGTTTATATTCATACATGTATTGTACAAACATGCTCAGGTGAGCATTGATTTTAGGGACAGCACTCTTCAATCACTCAATGTGATTAAGGAGTACCATTTTTATGTCAGTGATGATCATGAGCATGACACATTGTTCGTTCAACATTGCACTAGGCTAATTTATGATTCATTCAAAAAGAATGGGGTAGCATTTACATAGAACTAGACTTGGTCAGATGGGTGTGTGGGGAAATTCAAATCAACATGTTATTTGTACTAGTTGATTCGTCTTAATAAAGAGAAAATAGTTTGACATACTTGGAGATTTTTTGAAACAAGGCACGAAAAGGGTGAACATGATGGTGCATGTGCTTATGTGAAATGAGCACTTAGGAGGTACTAAATGAGTCATGGTGCAGCCCAAATCAAGTCATTTACATAAGTAGTTCACTAGTGTACATTGCACTAGGGACATGAAGGTCACGAATAAGCAAGGTTGGTGTGTAGGAAAGAGACTACGGTGTAGAAGTGAAGCTCACATTTTGAATATACCTTGAAACATTGGCTCGATTGAAAAAATATATATTAGATATTTATGTTGATGTAGGTTCTTTTGGAATCTCTCCCTCAGTGATGTGAATGGATCTATGCCTTGCTATTATGAGACTATACATAGCAAGAGGAAATTACAGTCTGTTTGGAGTAAAGACATGGTCGAGATATTTTTCATTGAGACAAGAAAGTATGCATTCTTTTGCGAGTTTTGCATCGATGCCAATGGATGTGAGTTTGATGAATGTGAAAATGTTGAACTTGCGAAAAAATGGAAATATGTTCATGTTAACCCGAAGGGGTGTTGAATTTCTGAGCTCAAATATGGTTTTTAGTCCTGAATAATTTACTAGCAATTATTAACTAAAAAAAAATTGAATTCACAACAAATCACGCAAAGGAATGAAACAGGAAATCATCACACATTTGACTCTTAAATTTACCTTGGAAAACCCCAACTAGGGAAAACCCAATAATGGATGATTTCTATTAACTATAAAAATTAGGGTCACCCATCTTGGGATAATGTCCCACTAAGGACTAATACAATCACAACAAGATAACCTAGCATATCACGTGGATGCTACCTTCTCTATAGCACTTGCTCCTTTCCATGATCGCTTCCCCCCTCACGTGGATGGAAGTCCTTCTCCACCCACTCAATGAGATCTCACTCATTAACTTTGTGTGGCTGTAGTTTCCTCCTCCTCTCACCTATGATGACTTTCATAGCATTACGTTATGCAAATACCACATGCCAATATCATGGACCATGAAATACCATGGGCCCTCTAGGTCAATTTACATAAGGTAAGTACAATAATACATTAAATTTAATAGTTCACTTTACAAAAGTGAAATTCCTAACACTGAGAGGTCTCTTTGATGCCTCCTACATGTCAGACACTTGGCCTATGCAGAAGTAACTATTCAATGCTACAAAAATCAACAAAGGGTTCACATCCAATTCTGACATGGTAAGAGATACACATTGAAGAGTGTAACACCCCAGTTGTTAAGCCCTGGATTTATGATCCTTCATGTGACTTATGTTCTCTTGCATTATGGACTTATGATATTTTATATGATTGTGGAATTTTGCTCCTTTTCATGATTAATTTAATTAAGGACTTATTATTAATGTTTGATAACATGAAGTTGTACTTTGGTGCTATTATTAATCTTAATGTTATTACTAGAATCTCTACTATCTTTAAATGTTGTTAATGATTGATTAAATAAACAATTGGCTCAGTAAAGGAAACTAAATGAGTATGGGGGACCATGGATTCCACAAAGTGAATGGGAATGGGGACATACATAGCACCTTATAACTTATTTTTGACTTAACTTTGTCCATTCCAATTCATATTTGCACCTTGGTGAGATTAATAATGTTCGCCACCCAAACCTTGTACAACGAACCCTATTCTCAATAATTATGGACTATGGAGATAGTTTTACATATTGTGAACACCTTAGTGGGCCCCTCTTGGCTAGGGAACCCTCCTTGGGAAAATATTCCCTCACATTTATGTGTTTATGGTCATTAATGAGCCCTTTTCCTAGTTTTTAGGGCTGTAAGCTATTTTCTATCTTCCACTCTTACACCATGCATTGATAATCCTATTTTTGTGCTTCCATGATATTTATGACCCTATTGGATGCCCTCTCTCACCTATTTTTACCTCCTTGATGTCTTGTAACCTCATTTATGCATTAGTGTGACTCCATGTGCTCTTCCTGGTTCCACTCCTTAATTTTGGGTAACTCCTCATGGTGCTAATTTAGGAAAGGGAATATTTTCACTAAGACACCACTCCACTAATTCAAGTTAATTCTCCATGATGAATCTTAAACCTTACCTCTCTCTAATTTGGGTTCATCCCTTTGTGTTAGAGTGGTCCTCCTTATGCTATAAATCCATATTCCATCTCCTTGTTGAAGTTAACATTGAGCTTTAGACCATGTGATTTATGCTACCTAACCATGTTGGGAATGTTGATATTATTGAGAGTGTGTTGAGACTTAGAGCAAGTCTATTTGTTCCCTTTGCTTCCATTATATCACTCTAATAGTCTAGGTTCTCAAAAAGAACGTCAGGAAATGGGAATGGTGACCTAGGTCACATCCCATAGGTAGTGGAGACAGACATGAAAGTAGTAGTGGGAAGCATTGTGTCTCTTGAAAAAGGTAGTTTCAAGAGTAGTGAGACTAATCGAGACTCTACCCATGGATCCATGGTCTCAGCTCGGGTGTGACTTGTTCAAGCGAGGAAGGCTTGACGGTGTCTATGGCTGGGAGGAAAGTTGTCCTGCTGCAACAGTTGCTTATATATTTTGAGATACGTATCTCTCTTATGTTATGTTTTCATTACATTATTTTATTTGATATATGTGCAATGATGGCTGATTGGTTGTTTGAGTGTTCATGTATTGAATGTCAGGATCTGCATGGAGAAGGATGAATCTCATATCGTATGGAATTTAGTTTCTATTCTCATTACCTTCTTTCTATTCTTCTTCTTCTTCATAACCAGAAATTGTAATTTTGGCTCTATTTTATTGAGAGGGGCGCAACCATATGATCTAGTTCAACCATATATTCTCATTTATGTGTTGTGAGACCTGTTCCATTGTGTCTGGAGCAGCATTTACAGTGAACAACACCTTTTGTTTCATTGAAAAATCTTTCGGGATGACCGAGATATGTTTTTTTGGTCCGATATATTTTCGGTGCCAAGATGAGCACACCTGTCATTTTATTGTAAATAATTTGGTTCCATAATTGTTCTTAGTTGCAGATCTAAGGATGAGAGATGTATTATATATGTAAAATTAATCGATGGTTGGAGGGTGGCAGCCATACGATCTGATTTTTATTAGTGAGAGATGGTTGTAGGGGACAGTCTAGCATGAGCCGAATTTGAGGGTTGTAGTTGTAGTCGATGTTCTTGTTTGCTATGGTTTCGGCGTGGCTATACATTGCATCCTATGTATGCTCTATGATATGTGATTCTCCTTACTTTTTATGCTCAGTAACAACACACACATAATAACACCAAAAAAAGATATTAATTTGCAAATAATCAATGACATCAATACTTGTTTATTTATAAACTATGCTATCAAACAAACCCAAAATACATAAATTAGCTATTCACAAGGAATATGATGTTTATCATGTATTATTGATGTGCTTGTTTCAATTAATACCTTTATCTTTCACTTTGGAAATTATTAATTGTGTGTCACAATTAATTATTTAATTAAGTGGCGTAATTAAATAATTAAGTGTCACAAACTTTAGTTATAATTCAATCTCTAGAATTTAATTTATTTGGGTGAATGGTTAGTCAGATTAATAGTAATTTATCTATATCCGTTGTCCTCAATATTTAGTTAGTCCTAATTTTATCACCTTTGTCCTTATCTCAAGGTTTGGGGACATCACAAGTGGTATCAGAGCCTAAGGTTTCAACACTGTAGTTGTTGGGCCTTTTGTGAAATTTTAGGTCACCTTGTAAGAATGCAATTGCATTAGATAGATTGGATTGATGCACCTTAATATAATTTCACATGTGATTTAGTTAATTAAACTATTAGATTGGGATGGGTATGGACCTCAATTTCATCCAATAAGGAGAAATATTGGAAAGATTTCTACCTTGCCCCTTGTCCAACTAGGTAGATTGTAACTTAGAAATGTTGGCTAGTTACTCTATAGACAAGAAGAAAGTGGTTATTTTTTATGATAATGAACTTATACTAATGTTTAGTCTACTAAGAGAGTGTTATTAATGAACACATTACAGTTTCCAGTGATTGATTGAGCAAGCGGTGCGACTACTACAACTGATATTTTAATCAAACCTGTGAAGACTAAGTATTCAACAAGTAAAATTTCAATAGTAGGAAGTCAGAGATTGGGGATGGATATTGAGGAAGGACGGAGACCATATAGTCCCAAAGAGGAGTTTTTGAGGGAAGAAGGTCACTTAGACATAAGATGAGAAGTGAACCATTAAGCTTGGAGGATTCAGTGAGGAAGTATATAGAGGATAATGAAAGAATAATTCATATCCAAGAGCAGATTATGAATGATCTAAAATCATTGAGGACCATCCAAAGATCCGTTGAAAAGAGTCATAAAAGAGGTTATGTGAGGTATAAATCATCTTCAAGGAGACCTTATCACTCATAGAGAAAGAATGGGTATGCATCAAGAAGTACATAGAGCAGTTGTGAAAGATCTCTAGTGAGATACAAGAAGAGGAGATTTAACAGGGATGAAAAAGTATGAGAGTTGAGAAGAATCAAGCCCCCAACTTTTGATGGAGAAGTAAAACAAGGAGAAGATGTTGAATCATGGTTGATAGGACATAGGAAATTCTTCTAGTTGCATCAGTATACACCTAATATGGAGGCAAGAGTAGCCATATACCATCTACAAGGTGAAGCATCTATCTGGTGGGATCAACTGGTTAAGTTGAAAGATATTGATGAAGACAAAATATCTTGGAGGAAGTTTAAGAAATACTTTTAGTAATATTACATCTCTGAGCACTACTATGACAAGAAGATGGAGGAATTCTTTGAGCTTAAGTTGGGAAGCATGATTATGGAGGCCTATGAGAAAAAGTTTCTAGAACTTTTGAACTATGCGGACTTCATCTAGATGAGAAGGTAAAGAGTCAAAGGCTCCTAAGTAGCCTTCCTGAATCTTATAGAGATAAAATCCAATATGAAAGACCGAAGAACCTTAAGGATGCCATCTGGAAGGAAAAGCACTTATATGAAAAAAATAAGAGCAAGGCACCATATCAGAAGAATTGGAAGGATATGAAGAATAACAACAAGGAGTAGAGAAAGAATTGTTTCCAACCTTCAATGTTTAGAAACAATAATTCTTACCAACAAGTATAGTCAAAGGAAGATCCTTTGGGGAAAAACCACATGTGCAATGTTGGATATGCAAGGAAAATCACTTTTCCGGTCAGTTCTCGCGTAAGAAAAATAACCTTCACAAGATTCAAGAGGCTTCAAATGTCAGAGATGTAGGTGGAAGTGTTCAAAGGATCTATGCAGCCCTAGATGGGAGGCAAGCTGACCACCAATCCTGAATGATTGAAGTAACAGGTAAGATTTCTAACAAAACCATAACTATTTTGATTGATTCGAGAGCTAGCAATAGTTACTTTTCACCTAATCTTGTTGAGAAATGTCATTTAAAGAAAATTAAACTTGAAATAGCAAGTCTAGTACAGCTAGCTATAGGAGCCAAGAAAAAAATCCCTAAATTTGTAAAAGTGTGTCCTGTAGAAATGAATGGAATGAAAACCTTTGAAGAATTAAACATAATACCCTTGGGGTCATATGATGTATTGATTGGCATGGATTGGTTGGATGCATGCCATGCAGTTTTGGATTGCCATAATAAAACTTATACTTTTTTGGATGAAGAAGGGAACCAAGTGACAATAAAAGGAATACCTAGACCCATATCCCTAAGGCAGATCATAATTATACAATTGAATAAATGTAATAGAAATGGATGCCAATTATATGCAATTCATGTGGAAGAATCAAAAGAAGGAAATGATCCAGAGTTGCAGGATTATCCAATACTACAAAATTTTGCAGATATGTTTCAAGAACCGCTAGGAATACCTCCTAAGAGGGACATTGATTTTTCTATCGACTTGGTGCCGAGAATAGTACCTTCATCTAAAGAACCTTATAAAATGAGTACTCCAGAATTAAAGGAATTACAAATGAAGTTAGAGGAGCTATTAAAGAAAGGTTACATAAGGCCCAGTGTTTCACCTTGGAGAGCTCCTATGTTATTTGTGAAGAGGAAAGATGGAACTCTAAGACTTTTCATAGATTATAGACAATTAAACAAAGCAACAACTAAAAACAAGTATCCCTTACCAAGAATTGATGACTTATTTGATCAATTGAGAGGAGACAAGGTGTTTTCAAAAATATATTTGAGGTCAGGATACCACCAAATTAGAATTAAGAATGAGGATATTAGTAAGATAGCATTTAGAACAAGGTATGGACACTATGGGTTCAAAGTAGTACCTTTTGGCTTAACAAATGCACCTATAGTATTCATGTGTTTAATTAATGGAGTCTTCAGAAAGTACTTAGATAATTTTGTGATTGTATTCTTGGATGACATCCTTATCTATTCCAAGACAAAGGAAGAACATGAAGAACATCTAAGACTAGTAATGCAAGTTCTTAGAGAACATCAATTGTATGCCAAATTAAGCAAGTGTTCATTTTATCAAGGAAGAATTGACTACCTAGGGAATATCATATCTGAATAAGGTGTTACAGTAGATCATGAGAAGATAAGAGCCATTATGGAATGGTAAACACCTAAGAATGTATCAAAATTCAAATCCTTCATGGGGTTAGCTCACTAGTGGAAAATGAGAGATTAGTGACTAGGAGACCAAAAAGTTTGGTCACCATAGATTTTTTCAAGGGATAAATGACCAAAATTGATAAATTTAAGTGAGTTAACTAAAAAAGACCAAGATAAATGACCACTTTTGGTCACGGGATAAAACTAAACTAAAAAGGATCAAGATAAATGACCACTTTTGGTCACGGGATAAAACTAAACTAAAAAGGACCAAGATAAATGACCAAAATTGGTCATGGGATGTCTAGACTTAAAATGAGCACATAATAATTGGTCATTTATTTGGTCATGTTTATTTGTGTCACTCCGGAAATGGAGAATTACATTTTTGACAAAGAATTTGTATAATTTACTAAATTCTAACATATCTACTCAACGATTTGACTACAAAAGTCTATGGAGGTGTACATACTCTAACCCCCTTTGAATTTGAACCCATGACCTCCTAGGATTAAACACATGTTATTAACCATCAATCCCACTTACATTTCACTTACCCAAAAAAAAAAAGAGAGCATTAAAAGGCCATGAAAACTAGGAATTTAATTTATGACATGTGTGCTAGGATATCTTGTAGATAAATGGAAATATTGCACTAAAGTTAGGATCTAATCCAAGTATTTACCCTATCAAAGTTGTATATGTGAATCAATCTAATTTATATTTGATATGCTTATAGAAGGATCCCATAAGATAAGAAATCATACATGTCCATATTTGGGCATGTGTCTCATGTCCCAATGTTTGACATCTGGACTTGTGGAATGTGCATGAACTTCATTTGACGTAAAATAGACACACATTTTACACATATTTTAAAAGTTTCTCGTATGTTTCAAACACATGGTTTTCACATATCCCAATACATCAAACACATTTCTAGAAGAGAAATTAAAGCCTCTTTTTATTTTCTCATTATTAAAAAGTTAAATAACCTTTGTAGAAAAGGAAAACGAGCTTAAGTGTGGGTTTCATATCTTTATTGTGAGAGGAATTACGATACATACAAAACATGCCCACTTCAAAGAAGAGTAGGATTGAGAAATTTTGAGTAACAAGTAAAAATATAGGTTAAATATAAATTCCTTTATTTCATCATAAATTGTAACACATACATAAATAAGCACACTTTAAAGAAGATAAAAATTTATCCGTTTGTATTGAAAACATTAATGTGTATTCATGCCAACTTATATGTTTAATATATAACACACTACTACATTTCGATCCAAAATTCGACGAAAAAATCCGATGGCGCGTGGATTTCTCTTTTTAAACTTACCAAAAATCACAAGGATACATTTTTTTTTGTAAATGTGGCCACAAGCGTCGGTTAAGTGACGGCTATTCCCATAACCGCCGGTTAAGCGCTGACGCGTTAGTAAGCGTCGCTTAAGCGACGACACCTTTAATTGGTCAACTATTTAACATGGACATCGCCGTCGCATATCCGACGCTTAGGTAGTGTATCCATTATTGTTTAACACAAATGCATCCACATTCCATAGAAGAGAGGAAGTCCACTCAAATAATTATACTCATCCCACAACCAAATATAATAGGAAATACCACTACCCTCTAACTACTACATATAATAAATTTAATTTCAAATAAAGAGTGTGATTTTGCATAAATAGTGGGAGTCGACCGCTTTATAGGAGGGGACTCATGAAGGATGGAATTTCTGGTTAGAATAATTTTGGGGAATTCATTTTATTAGAATTTGGGATGTAAAAGGAACCTTTGATTCATATATAAATAGCAAGTCTCTAAGCATCATGAAAGCGGTTTGGAATGTACCTAAAATTTTAAAAAAATTAACATTTCAAAATTAATTGACCCGGTTTTAAGAGAATCATATGTACTACCTAACCAATCTATAATTGGCACCACCTTCCCTCCAAAAATTTTCCACACCTCCAATATCTCTACTCTGCACATTTCTCCTCTTTGGTCATTGATTTTTCTACTACTCTCACCAATGGAGAACCTTTCCAAGATTACTTGCAATAGGTCTCATAAGATTCTCCATGAAAACTTGTTATTGAATCGCACTTGCAGAGGCTCAACAGTGGAAGATACAATAGGAATATAGCTTCTTGGTTAACTTTATACGTGTGGTTTTCAAGGGTATACAAGAAATATTGGGAGGGTATTTCCAAGGATTGATTGAAATGATGGAAATCATTGCTCAGTTTGTCCATCCCAAGTTGCATTTATGTTTGTTTGGAGTGGTGGTGGTATGAGTTCATGATTATCTTTTGTGGGTTGCTTGTAAATCCTAAAACAACTATGGAATCCATGGAAATTCTCATTTAGAATACCACTCTTGTATACATATTCCCTTCATCATTTAGTTTCGTGTTTTCGACTAGAGTAGGAGATGAGCTAGGTGCCAATAAGCATGGAAAAGCATGAAGGACTATGATTGTAGCACTTTCTTGAATTTTTCCCTCATAAAATTCAAAGAGAGAATTCATTTCAAATCTAGTTGTCAACTTTTCCATAACAAATTAGAGCATTTCCTTTACTACAAGCATGCAGTTACAATTCAGTTTTACAATTTGTCTTAACTCCAAAATTAATTGCATTGAGAGTAGTGAGGTGCTATATAGCCTAGTAGGGGAAGATGTTGCCAGGTGATGTGATTATAATAGAGATTAGATAAGTGCTCTACAAAATCATTAATGATTATAGGTGATGAATTTTCACTCAATATGGAGAGCCCTTCCAAAGGAAACCCCATAGGTTCCCCATCCTATTGGACATAGATCCACCCAACAAAATACTAGATTTTAGAGTTTTTTTTTTTGTTAGTATTCTATGATCATGAGAATCAAGCTGCTTATCTGCGAGTTCCCACTTTATTTGATGCATGGTATATGTTGTGTTACAGTGTCCCATGAATTTTTTTATTAAGATAATTAAGTCATTTGGCTTGAAAATATAGCTAACCAAATATCTTGTAATACAAATCCATTAAAATATCGACCCAACGTTTTTGAATGCTTAAGTGCACTTCAACTCTGTATCTACAGCCAACACAATCCCTATAAAATATTGGACCAACAATAGTTTTGTGTCCTTAGATATCTATGTACGTCCAATAGAACCTTTTCCCCTTACTACCAATTTATGTATATGCTTCTACATAGACAATCAAAGCAATCCTACAATTTCATATACTTACCACCAAATATAACATTTATTATTGGAAGTGATTATGTTTATAAAAAGCATTTCATCTTCAAAGAATTTAAACTCTAATATCCACAATTGAAGAATCATTATTATAGAGCGGGATTTTATCAATATACTAAACAATGTATTCCCTTACACGGCGTATTCAGAGGAGGAGCCTCTCGGGGTTTCGAAACCGAGACTTAGCTGGGGGACTGAAGCGCTGGATCGAGAAGATGAGGAAGAAAGGTAGAAGATTGATGGCTTATGCGGCTCTGATTTGGTTGCTTTTTATGGACTGCGAAGGAAGGATATACTCAATTTTTTGGAAAGAAGTTTGAGCAAAAAGGAAAAGACCTGTACTCGGGGAATCAGAAGGATCGAAAGGAGACCCAGTAAGTTCACTTGGCTCGCTGGCCCTGATAATATGTGTATGCACATTGTCACTTGGAATATGAATGGCAAGGTACACAAATCTATCTATTCCCATTCACTGAGGCCCCTGTAAATTTAGTATTAACTGTAAAATTTAAGCTAAGAATGTAGCTTGGTAGGGTTTGAACACTGTTAAAGCTAGTAACATTAGTCTAAATTCATTCAATTAGGATTTCTTGAATATCTGATAAACTAACTTTCACAGACCTAAAATGGATATAGATCTAATATGAAATATAATTCTTTGAAGAAATATGGCTTTTAGATTTCTGTGGAATTAATATCTTGATTTGAAGAACTGCAACCTGTTTTCTGATCGATCTCAATGTAACAATCACAGCTTGCATGCCATGAACTCTGTCATCTGTTACCTAACAGTCAATATTGCAGTAGAGGGCATTATATTTATCATACCTTACTTTTTCTCACAACTGTTCTAGGGGAAAATTCAGCCATGGCAGTGCCCATTTCATTGGGGAAATGGTTTTTTAGAGTTCTGTTGACTGGATGAAGAATTAGATACTGGAAAAAGAAGCCCAGAACTACTAGCCGAACAATGATAATCAATCTGTATGGGTTTATTCTGCTCGAAGGGATTGGCATCTTTCTTGACAAAGGCTGTCTTGCTTCATCCATCCTATTAAATTGAACATAGTATTAGTGCAATAACTGAAAATAACACACTAAATAACTTAAGACTTTGAACAGTTAAATAACAGATACAATCAAAGTTACATAATGTAACAAATAATATTTGGAAAAACGTTTAGCATACAGTGGCAGATCAGGTCCATCTGGTCCATTGCCATCAGGATCCCCATCCTTCCCTCCCGGCAGCGTTCCTCCATCACTCCTCATAACCTACATTTTAGCCTGCCTTCTCTTCCAAGTCTCAACACGATCTTTCCACGCTACACTCCCATATCCATAAACTGCCAAATCCTTGGTAGGATCCATTGACCGTGTTTGTCCTGGAAACAAGAAAACACTTGTAAGAAGGTAAGATAGCAAGCAAAATCTTACTTTAAATGAACAGTGACAGTTGAGCACTCTACAATTCTGTGCCAAACCCACCTTGAAATTTTGAATCCGCATAGGGAAGAGGATTAACTCGTTTCCCTCCTCCCATAAATTGAGGTACAATCAGTGCATGATGTTCAGGAGGTATCCCAGGATCCTGTAATGTGTCAAAACAAAATCAGTAAAAAATAATTAAGTGTTACTTAAAACAAGATAATTTGGAGAGTGCAGTTCAAAGGCTCAGAAAATTTTCAAGGCTCATTACCATCTGGCCATTTGTAAGTAATGGGACTTGCGGCAACATGTTCTGCCTTACTTGAGGCATTTCCATATCCCCTCCCCTGCCATAGCTCATATGCCCATGAAGCATGGACTCCACACTGTATTGCATATCTTGCTTATCACGATCTCCAAAATCAAACTCATTTTCCAAATCATCCACGTCATCCTCTTCCTCATCTCCTTCAACTCTGGGACTTCCTGTAGAGAAGCATGCAAAAACTATTAAGAGATAATCCGAAACACACTAAACTGTGTAATTTCTAGTGAAGAAAGCAGAACTATGTGTTTATGAAAGCTAAATCATGCATCCAAATCACATTTCTAATGTAGATTATTACTAACTGTTGAAATGGAGTTTAATTTGTCTAGTTTTGTATCAATATTATTAAGGCATTAGTGGACCTCCAATGGAATGCAGGACAAATTGAAGCAATCTGTAGGTTTCAAATTTCAATAATAATATCGCTAGACAGAGGGGAACTCAAAGAAGAGATAATCCAAAACACATTATACTGGAATTCTCAGTCAAGGACGTTGAACTATGTGTTCATGAAATCTAAATGATGCAACCAAAGCACATTGCTAATGTCAATCACTATTAACTGTTGAAATGGAGTTTAATTTGTCCAGTTTCACATCAAGCTTATGAAGGCATTTGTGGTCTTCCAACAATCAATAATGCAGGGCAAACAAGAGGCAATTTTTGTGGTTCAAATTTCAATAATAATATTTCTAGGCAAAGGTGTTCACAGGTCTCACGGGATCAGTAAGGATTAGAATTATGATAATAAAACTAAATAGAGGCATGTAAACTCCTGGGGGACTGCATCGAAGCCTGCTTTCCTGCCCACTACAGATTTCCCTAAAACAATTGGATTTTTAAAATGTTGTTGTTAAGTTCACCAGGTAAATATAATGCATTCACAAAAAAGGCATGGAATTCAGAGTCCTTTTAGAATATAGGATTTCAAAAAATTAAGTAATACACTATGTATACAGAATGCAGAGGGAGCATCCCATAATCTCTCTAAGCTTTCATAATCGGAACACTGTGTGACAAAAAACAACTAGAATATTGACATTTATTATGAATACTAAGAAATAGAAATAAGAGGAAAACAGACTCTAACCTTTGTGTCTCTTAAATCTGGTTTTGCATCGAGGCCGGCAGACCTTATTTCCTTCACTACGTTCATACTCATAGCAGTGCCTGCAGATTGGGAATGCACACTCATTACAGGCCACAAAAAGCTCTCCATCCACTGTAACACCAATCTCATCGCTACAAATCTGGCATGTTTGTCCATTCAAATGATGTAATGGCTTCAGCTGCAAAACAAAGCACAGTTTTGTTGCATTAGACCCAGAATATTTTTTCAAGACAATAGTATGACTATTGATGAAAAATGTGATCATGTGAACAGATCATGCTCCTATGGCATCTCTGTAGATTTGAAAACTTATGTATGCCCATGTCATATACTAGTGAATTCGTCAAACATAGGTCCATTATCCATAACATCAAGTTATCAACAGTCTTAGCAATTAAGCTCTCTGAAAAATTGTAGACCCTATATTGTATTCATAGGGAAGGACTAAAACTTAATATTTTGCATTCTGTGGACAGCTGCATTTATGTTCTCTTTTCCTTCAGTGAATGAATCGAAATTCATAGTTAATTATTTCTTGTAAATTTGAAATTTTCTCCATGGAAGTTGGTACTTGCTTCTGTCATGTCCCCTCTTTAAGATTTATTTGCATATCTAATTGGTAATGAGATATTTAACATAAAAACATTATAAGTTGCAAGCACATAACTGGACAAATTATATAAATTTTAACATGCTTTTCTCTTTGGATTTTGCTCAACTTATAGGGTAATCTTTCTTTTTCAAGAGCCTATTGGGTCAATCAGAAATTACTTGCATGGAAAATGGAGATAGAACATGTTCAGTTCTACATGTTTGCCAGCAAAAATGCTAATTTGACTCTTTTAGCTGGAGGAGTGAAAGGTTAGAGAGTACAATTTGGTTTTTACTTTCGAGGTTCTTAATTTTCATACCGTGTACATCTTTTTAATGTTGCCATCTAAATGCATGTATGATGTTGCATTCACCTAGTGTAAATGCTGGAAGGCAGGTCATTGTGAAGACCACTCTAACATTTCTCTAGTTCTTAATGTAAGAAGTAGAACTAATTTATCCATTGAACTGGGAAGCTACGCACTCTCTATAATGTAATGCCATGTAATGCCACGCCTCTCTATAAAAATATATATAACTTTAAGTTTACCAGAAAGTAAATCGATCAATCTACACTCCTTTTATAAATTCATGCAGATAGAGCTCTAGAGATGCCCACATACTCTTAACAAAACTCGGATAGGCCCCTGTTTCCTGTACTTCGAGAAGACATCCGGTCTTTAACCCCTGTGTCTTTTATATGTATTCCTTTTGTCAATCCTACTGATTTTCTACAATACTGAAATTACCTGAGCCCTCCAGGTTATTGGTTGAGAAGCATAAAACCACTTCTAGCTTGTAGGATACATTCCTAGCTGTTGTTTTAACAAAGCAGGGTAAAGCTTTGACAAATTGACAAAGCTGATCTTGTTCCCACCTTTTCTATTTTTTTTCAGTCAGCGTGCTTCTTTTGTTTCTACAAGAGTTTTCTTTACATTGAAAAGCATTATTGTATTGTTTCTACACATTTCCAAGCTCCCAAAAACATCAGAACAGTAGGATTGAGTTTTGGAGATGCCAGGAGTAGTTACCATGCAACTAGGCAATGTAGCCATGGTTGTGATCTATAATACAGAGTGACTTGGAGCTATTGTTTATAAAACACAACTGTGACCAACAAGAATACTGTTGATGAATCTGATGGGCCTCTTTGCTTTTCCTTCTGTACTAGTCATTTTTTCATTCACCCAAAAAATTCAGAGTAAAATCCATGTTTATGTTCTCTTTGAAATTTCTCTCTTGCTGGAAGCCATCTCTGCATTCAATCAATGCCTTCTATAATCTTGTCATTTCAAAGGACAAAATAGAGTTAAAAGTGCCAGTTTTTAAATAGATAAATACCCTCCAGCAAAGTAATAGATTGTAATGACTTGCTTATCAGCCTGAATGAGCAATCAAAGGACCCCAGAAGAAGTTTGATCTCATTGAAGCCATGCTGGCCCTAAATCTATAAAATGCTATGTCGTGCAATTTAGATCATGTGACAGATATTATTCCCACAGTCCTAGAGATAGAGAAGCACAACACAGGCCCTGTGTATAATAAATTCCAAGTTAAACATGTATAAGCAAACTTCCAAGTTAAGAGATTGGTTCTCATGAGTAGACATCAATTGAATGTCATCAACATCCCAACACATTCAAACAGCAAAAGGTGCTGATCGATACACAAGGTAAAGCAATATCTTTCTGATGTCACACAATAATCTATGGAAGAGCCCTTCCCTCTTCCCTCCGATTGTGTTCTCAGTTAAGTGCAGAAGAAGATCTCAACCTGTATTCCTCAAAAATGAATGAGAATAAGTCCACTGTCAAGAGTCAAGACAGTTTCTCCAAAAGTAGATCAACTAAGCGAATTGAGGGCCAATGGAACAGATTCTAAATCCTCTCCCATTTCTCTTGAGTCTTTCAAGTAGTCAAATTTTTACCATACCTCAGAAATTAATAAATTATCCATAATTTACAGTGTTCCTCTTTTGAGTGATATGGCTGAGCAATACTAGCATTTCTTTCATTACCCTGTTTGCTTCTTGCAGCTTATCATTTGTGTCAAGTGACCTAATGAGAACACTAAAAGTCTTAAAGTTTGGCACTTGCCCCTTTTTAATCATTTCATCATAAAACATCAATGCATCTTGCATTCTACCTTCCTTACAAAACCTGATGATAGATTCCATATCCTGTGAACTGACATGAGTGGCCAAAACCTCCTTCGGAATTTCTTCATCTGTATTAGTTGTCAGCATGGAAGTTATATCAATGTCATCATCATTGACGGATTTGGCAAGAGTGATGAAACAAACATTATGGGCCATCGTTGGATTCTCACATAGTGCTCCCTAATACACCATGAAGCCCAGAGAAACAACGCAGCATATGTGAAGAACTAGGGACTTAATGATGGAAAAGGTCCTTTATCCATGATTGATATAAGTCTTATAAATCTCAATCACTAGCATAACAGGAAATTCAATCCAAATTATGTTATTCCAAGTAAAATATCATAGGGTGTGCCCATAAACATAAAAGCCTGTAGTTGCTAGCATAAGGCAAAGTTTGCCCAAATTCTATTATTCTGGGAAAATTATCATAGGGCATGCTCATACACATAAAAGCCTGTAATAAATAGCATAAGACCATTGGTTTAACAAAATGGTGACTGTTTGGAATACCGAGGAAACTCATAACTTCTGGTTTGTTTCACCAAAATTTAGCAACAAGAGTCCACTTGATGGCACTACATGCTAAATTGGGCGCTAATTGTATAGAAATTGAAGAAATTGTTTGGTAAACCTCATAGATATTCTTCTATTGGAAATCGGACTCAATTTGATATTAGAAATTGTTTTGGTTACATGTCACCTGCAAAATATTGACCTGCTAACTAAACATCCCAATGGTTCTGACTCCTAAAAAAATACAAGTCCTGAAATGAAAATAATCGTTCTAGTTATAGAACAAAAGACCTGAAATTGATCCCGTTGTGTTGGATGATATTGATCCCACTTCAATGCTCACAGTGGTTAGAGGAGGCTCACTCGACATAGTTTGATCTTGATATTGATGACTCAGGGTATATTGGTTTGGAGGCAGATCCACTAGCAGGAGTAGCACCAGGCATGGCAGGCACCCAATCTATTCCTCTGATGGCAGTGCTTCTAATATGATGAAATTCACTATTTTTGAATGAGCAGCTGACCTGTTTTAATGATTTCAATTGTTTTAAGATCTTATTTTTGGGATAAGACTTTCTTTTCATTGTTTTTTATGATTATTTAAGAGTTCTTCTACCAAAATATGTTGAAACCAAGCATTTGCAAACTTTCATCCCTGCAGTCAAGGAATTGGCTTTGTCTTGCTTGTTTGTATAGTCCCCTATTCCTTTCGTTTAGATTGTTTTGAATTGGTCCTTTTTTTAATCTAGAGGGAAGTCTCCTCCACAACATGCTTTCTGGGGTTTCTTTTGTTACCCCATTGAAGTTGATCTTTATCTGGCCTCCCTTTGGAAGTTTCCAAGATTCTTCTGGAGTAGTCAGCTTTCCTTTATCAAGAACCTGCAGGCATAACATGACTTTCTTGGGCATCCATGTCTAAACCTTGCCTTTGGCTAAGGAAACTTGTATTTTTAGGTAGACCACTCCTGGGAATAAATTAGTCAACCTGTGTAGATATTTCCAATAGGTCCTGCTGGAAAATGTTTGATCCCATTAAACAAGTAGTTCATTCCATTAAAATCAGATCCAATGAAACCAAAATTTGAGAAGCATTTTGGAATGCCTCTGAATTAACAACAACGCATTTGAATACTGGTTCCCTTAAATCGAACGAGTGTTAGCATTATTATGTCAAAGCTACCTAGGAATGTAGACTTTCCAAAACTTTTTAAGGTGATATTTAACTTCCTAAAACCTAGAAAATGAAACTTTTAAGGTGATATCACCTTACTCTTCATTTTCTTGAGTGTAATTTTGGAAGGTGCCATATCTATTTACTATGTGAACCACTTGTTATATAAGTTAGGTATATGTGATATTTGTTAGTTAGACCACTCTTGGGAATAAATTAGTGAACTTATGTAAATATTACTAACGGGTCATGCTAGCAAATGTTTGTTCCTGTTAATTTTCTGCTAGAATCCATGGTTCATGCCTTTCTACTGTAGTCAATTTGATTTCCATTCTTATAAGGATTTTATTTATATGGTCCTTGTGCTGGTAAAGCTATAGAATTTTCCCAGCAAGAAGTTCATTCTATTCAAATCAGATCAAATGAAACAAAAAATTGAGAAGCATTTTGGAATGCCTTTGAATTAACAACAACGGATTTTAATATCGGTTGTCTTGAATTGAATGAGGATTACCATTTTATTGCGAAGCTACCAAGGAATGATAATATTTCCAAGATTTATAAATGTGATATTAACCTTCATAAAACTTAGAAAGTTCATCAGCCTTGAATATAAACTGTGATTTATCTCCTTGTCATTTCCTGTATAGTCTAATTAGGGGTAAGTAGCATCCAGATTGCGAGTTTCAGTATGGGATATGGCCCATGGGTCTTTGTTTTTTACTCTTGTAATTTTGGTAGGAACCCTTTCTATTTACAATATGAGCCACTTGGTATTAAAATCTGGTATATGTGATGCTATCCAGGCTGGAGCTTTAATGCTGGATGACAACGGTATTTGCTATATAGATGAAGTTGATAAAATGGATGTAAAATATCAAGTATATTCTAGTGAATGCTATGGAATTTGTATTGCACTTGGCCTTTTCAATTACATTTTGATTAGATTGGCATGCCATTGATCCACACCTCTAACAAGATCTACACATTTTCTATTAAAGGTTTCAATTCATGAGGCTATGGAGTAACAGACAATAAGCATTACAAAAGCTGGCATTCAAGCAACTCTCAATGCTCGTACCTATATCTTAACAGCTGCAAATCCTACTAGTGGGCGTTATGATAAATCAAAGCCACTAAAGGTAATGTCTACAGGTCATTTTAAAGCCAAAGCATCATTCAAACTTGATTGAGATTTGCAACATGTTTTTTTGGTCTTTCTCATCATGTTGTTTGGTTTTGCAGTACAATGTGGCACTTCCTCCTGTGATTCTCTCCAGGTTTGACCTGGTTTATGTCATGATAGATGAGCCAGATGATCAGACAGATCACCATATTGCAGATCCTATTGTCAGAGTTCACCAAAAGCATGAAGAGGCATTATCTCCATCTTTTACTACTGCTCAAATTCAGTGTTACATTGCTTACGCAAAAACCCTTAAGCCAAAGGTGGTTTCTTTGTCCCATTTTGAACTGGTCTTCCAATTTCCAAAAGAACTTTGAGGATTCTTTGCCTCTTTTCAGGAACCCTTGACATTGCTTTTCACAATTGATTGTTTAATGCCTTGATTGGTAATTATGATTGAACTGAGTATAGCTAGGTACTGAAGCCAGAAAGGTTCTAGTTGATGCATATGTATCCTTATGGCGAGGTGATGCTGCACCTGGTAGTCGAGTTGCATACATAATTATAGTGAGAGAATTGGAAGCTTTGATAAGATTGTCTAAGTCCATTGCTCGTGTGCATTTGGATTCTGAGGTACATAGGACTTCCACATTTTCTGACATTAGCAGATACTATAACATATCCTGTAATGATTGTCTAGGATTGTTGGAATGTTACTAGGTGTGGTCGGCCCATGTTCATATGGCAGCAAGAATAATAATCACATCCATCATCAGGTTTCCTTTTTTCAAATGTTCTCTCTTTTACCTTTTTTTTCAGTTTGATGCAATATTTTGTTAAGTTATGATCTAATATGTGTCCCTGCTATATAGTGTTGACTCAAATGAGATTGATCTGGCTGATTTTGAAGATGCTGAGAATAATAATATAGATAGAGGTGCTGGGGTCAATGAGAACCAACCTACAGAAGCAGATGACCATCAACCTTCAGGTAAGTGCATGGAATACATTATGTTAGAAATTGGTTTTTACATGTTAGATGGGCTGCAGCATTGTTATGCCCATGGTTTTGTATTTACAACTTTATTGTTTAGGGGATGGGATAGCAGCAGCAGAAGGAAAAGATGGTGATCAACAAAAGAAGAAAATGATAGTTACATATGAGCATTTCCAAAAATTTACTCGTGCACTTGTCATGCGCCTTAGACAACATGAAGAATCAAATAAAGATAGTATTGTGACAATTTACATGTTCTATCCATGTTACTGTATCTGTTAGCAACTTGGTACACCATCTGGAATTTTTATAACTTTGAAAGCAATTTGATAAATCACTCACTATTTTGCTGAAGATAATCATATCAAGAAACTCACAATGCTATTGTAACCTTCCATTGTGTTGACTGATGGGTCATTTAGTACCTGATGTTACAAATAGATTCATTTATTTATTATTTGGTTTCTGCAGAGGCTGGTTTGGATGGTTTGAAACAGGCATATTTTAATCAAGTTGCACGTTGAAGATTTGAACTCCCAGCAGGTGTTTGATACAATTAGTGGACTACTGGAGGAGTTAAAATGTGTGAGATCTATTATACAAGTATGGAAAACTTAAATATAATTTTTCTTTAAATTTCTTCTCCATTGATTTTAAGGTTCTATGCAGTATTAGCTAGGGTGCAGTGGGTCACTGTGTTAAGCAATTCATATCGTGTTTTGCATCATTTGATAGATAAGGAAGGTGTCCTCGTGATTCTTGATGACAACCAGACGACACCGGTACCTAGGACAAAAGGATCATCCCAATCAACTAAGAATGATCAGATGGTTTTAACAGTTAATCCTAACTATGTGTTGGAGTAGTAGGCTCTTTAGTATAAAATTTCAGCTAGACTGTCATTGTTTCCTCCATTTATTGCAGGGATATCTTACAGATGGGATATTTTTCGACTGAAGCTTTGAGAGGGGTGATCCAATAGAATTTGAAATTGGCAGTGGTCAAGTAATCAGAGTTTAGCTCTTGGGGTTTATAGTTTATAGTTTATAATTTTGGGTTTCCATATATATCTATGCTTTTAATGATTAGGAAAATTTCTTTGAGTTGTTTGTGAGTT